>WUQG02417227.1:0-15568 GCA_011317285.2 Androctonus mauritanicus | reverse complement strand
TAGCCTGACGGCTGCCATACTGTTGCCTTTTTGGCGTAGTGGCTAAGTAGTAGGCTGGCCTACTTAGTCCCTAACACCCTTTTTGATTGGATACAACATGCAGAGGGAAGGATAACTATATCTCAGGAGGTTATAAGGGAGAAGGCAAAGCAGTTTTGGCCAGTTCTTTTTCCAGAAAAAGATATGCCTACATTCAGCAATGACTGGCTCCATGGATTCCAGGCTCACTGGGATATTAAATTCCATGTCCAGCATGGTGAGGCTGGAAGTCTACAGGAGAATGCAGCTACTGAGATGCTTTCTATCTGGCAAGCTCTTAGTACATATGCTCCACAGGATATCTTTAATTGTGATGAGACAAGTCTTTACTGGCAGTTGATTCCTGATAGGAGTCTTTCTACACAAGCTCTCCCTGGATGAAAGAAGGAAAAATCCAGAATAAGTGCACTTTTCTGCTGCAATTCTGATGCATCTGAGCATCTTCCTATCTGGTTTATTGGAACTGCAAAAAGGCTAAAAGCTTTTACTTCAGCAGGCATCAAAATAGAGAATCTAGGCTGTGTCTGGCACAGTAATAAAAAGGCCTGGATGACATCAGATATCTTCAAGGAATGGCTCTTTTGGTTTGATAAAAGAATGCATACAAATGGACGGAAAGTGGTGCTTTTGATGGATAATTTCTCTGCGCATGAATCTGCTTTTAAAGAGATTGGATTCCAGCTTCAAAATACCTTGATTATCTGGCTTCCGGCAAACTCAACAACACAATTTCAACCCCTTGATCAAGGTATTATTTATACATGGAAATCATACTGGAAGAAGCAATGGATTCTTTATATGATGGCTCAGTTTGATCAAGGATTTGACCCCATGTCTACTATCACAATCCTTGATGCTATTCATTGGGCCATCTCTGCATGGGATGTTGATCTATTGATGGAGACAGTTCATAACTGCTTTAAAAAGGCTCTTTCTCCTAATGATCCTGTCCAAACACCACATAATCAAGAGCTAGTTCAAGAGATTGAGCAAGGATTGCAACAACTTGAGCTTGCAAACAATATCCAGGAAGCTATGGATATTAATCAGTTCTTGAATCCAGTGGAGGAGCAGGTTCATGATGATCTAATGGGAATAGATGATGCTGTTTTATGCCAGTTTCCATCTATAGAGGATGAAGAGCAAGAGAAGGATGATGATTATCTGCAAGTTCTTCCACAAATGCCAGCATTAGAAGCATTGGAGGGTCTATATAAACTACGGCTTCATGAGGAGCAGCAGATTGAGGCCAATCAAGACCTAATCCAGCTTCTCCGGCGCCATGAGAGGGTTCTTTTAGGAAGAAAGCAAGAAAAGCAGCAGCAGGTTGATATACGACACTATTTTAGATAGTATATATAGTAAATACATGCGATTATATATATATATTGGCTATAAGCAATGTCTCGCTATAAGCAATCGGGGAGCCTCGCCGGAATAGTTGCTTATAGCCAGGTCCGACAGTATTTCCTTTGGAGAGAGCCCGAGTCCAAGCGACAAGGCGCCATCGTTACAAGATTGCGTCAGTTTCGCGATTTGAGCTCGTTCCAAAAGCTTTTGAGAAAAGAATGAGATATCAGCTGAGGGAATAGCACGTTTAAGGGCAATCGACAGCCATAAGTATATGTACGTAACATAGTACGAGCCATAGTCGGACTGGGTGAGGATTGTCTCAGCTGCAAGAAGAGCCAAGTCGTAGATTTTCGCACCTGGCGCTAGGGCGACGGTTCCCACATAATTACCGGCTGTTCCAGACTTGACGAGGGCACTTTCGGCTAGTTTCCAGACAGCTCCTCCCCCCTGGGAGTGACCAGCACTTGCCCAGTCGTCGGTAAAGGTGTTTGGGAATGCTTTGCGAGCAGCGAGCATGCCGTAGTTGATATCGTTGGCATGGGCCGGGTAGCTAACGTATTCGTGCTCGATATAGTTGTTCCCAAGTCCTGCGTAGTCGGAGGCGACGATGGCATATCCGTTCTGGGCAAGAATACTCCAGGTATTGTAGTCGTATAGTTTGGAGGTTGAAGAAGGCGGACATCCTGCGAAAATGCCAATCGTACCATGGGCGTAGGCAATGACAGGATATTTGCCATCCTGCCGAGATGAAGCATATGGAATTCCAATAAATCACGTCGCAGGCACAACAGATCCGTTCATGCTCCGGGAAGTGTACTGGTATCGATAGGCGCTAAGTCCGTTAATCACGTCGAGGGAGGAACCGTTCAGAGGTTGGAACTTGAGTAGGTCCCCTGGTTTCGACAAGGAAAAGTTGCGAGCTGTGGCATAAAAGTCGAAATCGAAATCCGTTCCGAACATCTCCACATCCTGCTTTTGTCCATTGGCAAAGGCGTGTTGGCAAGCAGCATCGCAACCTAGGGACTCGAGGGTTGAAGTCGATGCATTGAAATTGGCCGCGGATTTGGCTACTGAGAGCGAGACATTCGACAGAGTGAGAATGAAACTGAGAAGCATCATGATGGAGAGAAATCAAAATAGGTTTGAGATTGAAGAGAAGAATCCATCTGATGGACCGTTGGAGGCATTATTTATAAGAATCGGTCCTCCACCTATACGGCTTACTGGTACGATTCCTTCTCGTATTTCGGGGCAACTCTGCATAAACCCAGCAGAACACGAGTACTTGACCCCTCAGTATGTCACTGCCACTCTTGGGTTGCATTGAAAAAAGGACAACCATTGCATCCGAAGCAAAAGACTCCTTATATAGATTGGTCCATCCGTGACACAGTATCCCGATCTTCCCAATATGCCACCGGCTTTTCGTCGTTGTGGCCTGTGTGGGAACCGGCACTTGAGACTTTCAAGGCTGTGATCGAGCAGATTAGGATCCTGTATGATCCGGCATGTAAGCACTGGCAATTCAATAAACCCAGTCCCCGATCAACCAATTGGTTCTGTTTTTTACGGGGCTCTATTCCCAAGATCTGTTAAACCAAACCAGCAGGGCTGAACCACTGATTACATCTTGCCTCTTGTTAGGAAAATAATCCGTACTGCTCCGTATGGGATTGACCCGCATGTGGTGATACATAATCGGTGTAAGCAACGCGTTCGCTGCTGCCCTACAAGGATGCTGGACATGCAAACGTCGCCGCAGAGAATGTGATGGTGATCGTTACCAGGAATAGGGACCGGGAGAATGTGAAAAAGCCACCGGGATCCGCGGGGCGCGGTCTGGCTTTACCTCCAGTGGATCCGATTCCGCGTGCTTAAAAAAAGGACACACTTCTCTCTCCGTCGCTTCATGCGTCGTCCATCCAACAAACCCCCCAGGACACGGGATAACAACCAAGATCCTGTAAACGGTACAATGGCATCCAAAGGCCCTGCCACGGGCGAAGACTGTGGGATTCCTCTGACCACGGTGAGTCAATTGATGCCACTTTGCTCGACCGCTTGTGCGTGCTGACCGCTGAGTGATCTTTCTTATCAAGTCGGCAGCCATCCCCAATCCCACTTTGCCAGCCGATGGCCCTGGAAATGAGAGCTTTTCCAATGCCCTGCTGGCTGGTGCTCTTTTGGGGGTTCCCGCTATCCTGACCTACTCAATTGGCGGTGGTGTGAAAACAGGAGTTGTTCTTGGTCTGATCACGACTTTCCCGGTCCTCGTGGCTTACTGGACTTACACGTCGAGCTGTAGCCCTCCTACTAATGAAAAGGTCAAATTGCCAGGTCGACCAATTGAAGACTACGTGGTGTTTAAGAATGATGTGGACCGGGCGAAATGGCATGGCAGGAACCGGGTGCCCCTTCAAACCTTCTGTGAGATGTACCTTGATGGAACGGCGGACTTCAAGGGGGATTGTCTGGAGGTCATGGAGAACCGCCATGACTGGTCCAACTTCCGCTTCACCTGGCAGCTTTTCAAGTTCATCATATTCACCTTCTTCCGCGATATCCTGTCCCATTCAAAATCTCAAGATGATGAGCAGATCCGTCCCAACTACGACTCTGGCAATGACCATTACTCCTGGTTCCTCGGTCCCCGCATGGTCTACACATCTGGCATCATTTCTGACACAGAGAAGGAAGAGACACTGGAGGAGATGCAGGATAACAAGATGGCGGTCGTCTGCGAGAAGATTGGCGTCAAGGAAGGTGAAACCATGTTGGATATCGGATGTGGATGGGGAACTTTGGCGAAATTTGCGAGCCTCAACTACAAAGCAAATGTGACTGGTCTCACTATTGCGCGTAATCAGACGTCATGGGCCAACGATGCTCTCAGGGATGCTGGGATCCCAGAATCGCAGAGTCGCATTCTTTGTATGGACTACCGGGACATCCCCCGGACGCAGTACAATAAGATCACGCAGCTTGAGATGGGTGAACACGTTGGAATTCGGAAATTGACCACTTTCTTCCGCCAATGCTACGATATGTTGAAGGATGATGGTGCCATGTATGTGCAGCTGTCTGGTCTCCGTCAGGCGTGGCAATACGAGGATTTCATCTGGGGTCTTTATTTGAATAAGTACATCTTCCGTGGCGCCGATGCATCCACTCCTCTCTGGTATTATGTGATGTGCCTGGAACGGGCCGGATTCGAGATCAAGGGGTGAGTTTTCTTTACATCAATTATCTACCAACACCCCTATAGAACAAGCTAATTGAAACATCTCAAAAGTATCGACACCGTCGGAGTTCACTACTCTGGAACGATCTGGAGATGGTACCGCAACTGGCTTAGCAACTCGGAGGCTATTATCGCCAAGTACGGTCAGCGATGGTTTAGAGTAAGTCTTTCCCCGTCAAAAAGCATTAAACACGGTGATATCTAACGGGTTATAGATTTGGGAGCTCTTCCTTGCTTGGTCTGTCATCGCTGCCCGTCAAGGCAGTGCCACTTGTTTCCAGATCGTCGTTGTGAAAAACCTGAACACCACACACCGTATCAATGGTGTCCCGTCCCAGTATGGATTGTCTGGTGCTCTTGCTGCGAGTAGAGCTGCTGGAAAGTCGCGGATGCCTTAAATCCTATGGATCGTGTTATCGTCAAAATTAAACACGACCTAGTCTATGATAGACATTTCTAACCATAGGAAAATTGTGTGAGATGATGCTTGGGAGACGACGATTTTTTAATATGCATGAGAAATGAAGTATGCTTTGGATTGGACATGATACAGAGTAACTAGATGCAGATCTTGGTATTTCAATCACATGTACTTTTTTCATTTCATTTATTGACCAGTGTCAAATACAAACTGAGCAATTCTCTCCCAAGCCAACTTTCTACCAGTGCATGAACTTTCTTTCAAAAAATAGAGATCACCAAGCTTTCTTGGTCAAAATAGCAAGTTCCGGAAAATGCTGCCTTGGCCATTGCTGCCTACATCCTCATCCACCAGACTGCCACGGCCCTTGCATACAACAAGGCTGAAACCCAATCCCAATCACCAATGGCACTGCGCCAACATATATCCTCTTTGGCCTCACCCTCACCAGAGCCTCATGAGTGCTGGTCTTGTTGCATTCTCTTTGAAATTTCGAGACAACAGCTGAGACGTAAACATGCATGGGTGGTGTGGTGCCTGGTAAGGAGAGAGAGACTCTGGCGTTGTTGCCTAGTGGTATGCCTGGTCAGTGATCTTTTTTGCTTTTTTGGGGGGGTAGATTTGAAGATATAAAGTCGAAGCTATTTTCTTTGACTTCAGTTAAACAATTAAGGGATTCATCCAAACCTCTGTTGGATACAGTCAATATGGAAAAGAATGGTGAGTATGCGCACCAGTATGATGCATCTTTGATCTTCATTAACTTCTCCAGATCAACGCAAACAGAAATACCACGCCCCGTCCTGGTTCCTGAAGACCTGCGTCAAAGCCCCTGCTGAGCTGCCAGATTCCAAGACACAACTCGTCCCCAAACTTGCATCCACCTCCGAGTCCATCCCCAAGCAAAACGTTGATCGGTATGAAGTCGAAGAAGAACGCTACACAGACCTGAAATATACGACTGCTGGCTCTGTCATCACCAACCCCGGCTTTGGAGTGTCGACTATTCTCAATCATGAGCGTCCCAGCGTTACGATTGAATCAAAATCATTGGCATACGGGACAGTGATCCTGGATCATTTGGCGCGGGATCTCAATGCTACGGTTGTTACGGTGGATGCCGATATTTTACTCTATCTGGCCATGGCGTTTATGGTTCAGGAGACAGCGGATCCGCCGGTTTCTCAGGAGGGACAAGACGCTCAAAGCCCGTCTTCTTCTGACTATGTTTGTGTCGAGGCGGATGCAAACCAACAGGGGCCAAAAGAGGGTCAAGAACAGGAGAACCTCGGACAGGGCTCACAGAAAGCCGAGCAGACAGCCCAAAACGAGCAACATGGCCAGGAACATGAAGAAAAGCAAGAGGTAAAACCAGAAGATGACGCCGGTACCGCCAAATGGATCAAGGAACTCAAACACTTCCCTGACAAAAAGTCGGCCGCTGGCTTTCTCTTCGCATGTCCTTGCCAGAAGCACTCTAAAGAGGGACTATTCCGACGAGCCAGGCAGGCTGCTCATGCCGTTGTCCAAGCCGGACTGAAAAAGACCACGGAAGAGTCACCGTCCATGCCAACAAACAAGCAACCGTCATCATCCATGTCCGCGGCGTGCATGCCATTATGAACCTGAAGTACGGATCGAAATATATCAAGAACCTCCGACAGGCTGTGCAGGAATGTCGCCGAAGACAGCAACCAGTTTTCCTCCTCGGGAATATGAATGAAGCGTCAGATACAACCATCAACTCCAAGTTTGCTACCAGCCCTGGCTTCCAATTCGATTGTGATTTAGACGACACAGTGCTCGGTCGGTACCAGTCTTCATTCCAGAAGGATGAGCAGACCTTTTCATTGAATAACATGGCAGTTATGACATTGGAGTATTTGCGTCGTTCCATTGCTCCCTCCATGCGGTCCAAGGTGCTGCCGGACGGCGTGCAGCTCGATCCGTCGACTCTTGATCTTCCTGATGGGCCACTTCCTGAACCTGATTTCGAGCGGGCGACAAAGCAAATGTTGGGGTATTTGATGCTCAACGGGACATTGGAAGTGCAGGATTTTGCGAAGATTCTGAGGAATTCCACGCAGCTTGAGTCGCTTGACGAGAAAGAGGATAGACAGGAGGAGAAGACTGAGACTAAGAAGAGCATTACCACTCGCTTGAGAGAACTCAGCGGTTCGTGCAATAAGTACGAGCAGAGTCTTTTCAACAAGGTCATTGATCCAGGTATGTCACTTCCTTCTACTGAGGTCGAGTACATCTAACACCGGGCAGAAAAACAAAAAGTCACCTACGATCATGTCATTGTGCAAGACACAGTCAAAGACACAATGAGACACTTGATCCGAATGTCTCGTCTACGATTCGAAGGAAGCTCACAGACCCTTCTTGACAGCGCCAGAATCAAAGGTTCTCTTCTGTATGGCCCTCCGGGCACCGGAAAGACCCAGCTCGTTCGCGCCATGGCCAGCGACTCTCACTCGAACATGATCGCCATCACCGCTGCAGATATCGAGGATAAGTACAGCGGTGAATCGGAGAAGAAAATCGCCGGGGCATTCTCCCTCGCACGCAAGCTGTCACCTTGTATCTTGTTCATTGACGAAGTCGACGCACTCTTCTATCGCCGTTCTTCTTGCGATGCAAGCTGGAGACGAGGGGACCTCACCCAGTCCCTGCAGGAGATGGATGGGATGGATCTGGCCAGTGATAAAGACGCGCCGTTTGTCATTGGTGCTACCAACCACCCCATGGATCTGGATGAGGCGTTTATCCGTCGACTGCCGTATAAAGTCATGTTTACGCTTCCTGGGCTGGAGGAGAGAAAGCAGATTCTGAAGATCTTCCTGAAGGATGATGATTTGGATCCGTTGGTTAGCATCGATGCCATTTCTCAGCATACCGAGGGGCTGAGTGGCTCCGACTTGCGCTCTGTTTGTGGACAGGCTGCGTTGGACTTTGCAATTGAAAGTATGAAGTCTAACAAGAACAACGATGAACCGATTAGACTTCAGTTGGGCAACGGTCATATTGCCAGGGCTTTGCAAAAGGTTCAGCCCAGTGTCACTGCTAGGTCGCATAAGACCATTGACGACTTCAATAAGCAGTTCAGCGCTTAGACTGCGAGACAGAATCCCTCAAGCAGTGTCCTCGACTATGGAATTATGCTGCGATATTGATATATGAAACTATTGCATAATTTCCCTCAGTAGTGGTAATCCGTACGCTCCAAGATTATCTAGAATCCCAATACAAAGCTATTTCCTAGGACAGGAGTGTAGTCTACGCAAACATTATAAACGAGTAGACGTTAGACAGGTCCATTTAGACAAGGCTCATTCTCATTCAACACCAGTTTCATATTGCACACTTCACCTATTCCAAAAGACATTCAATCAGTGTCTCTTAGCAGCCATACGTAGTTTCTGGATCTGCTTTTTCCACGCAAAGCAAGCAGTACAACCTAGGAACAACAAAGGAAATAAGCAAAATAAATGTGTACTGGCACGGGTCGTACATACTGTTGGAACCGTGTTTCCGGCATTTGTACACTCCATCTCCACCCTGAGAGACTGCAGGACAGGTGATGGCGCTGCGGTCTACTGCATCAAACTGTATACAATTGAAAGATACGGTGGTTAGAATATCATCTCATGATGAAAGTAAATATGTTATATATGTTTGTTGCGCACCCCATAAAAGCTGTCATTCTCTTCGCGGAAGTCAGCCTCGCAATCTTCGCACTGTAGGTTGATTAGCTTCAATGGTTATGAATTCAGAAGTGGAGATGGGGGATGCAGACCACTTCCTTGAGATGATCTAGACAGAAGGTCGCCTCGTTGATCTCGACTGGAGCTACTTCCATGGTGAAATTCAAGTGTCGTTGTTGGAATGAGTATTTAGAATGGATAGAATCCGGATGTCGAGTGTGGGAAATGGGGTTTTTATAATTCATATTCTCATTGGAGACTTTTTAGCCGAGCTGAACTGTGGGGTGGTGATGTAGTTGGAAAAGTATTTCAGCTATCGATATCACCTATCGCCAGGGTTTATCCAGGTATATAGCAGTAATGTATGTCCTGGATTAATGGAAAAACTCGGACATTAGGCCATCAATGTCTGACATGCTACTCCATCCATGAAAGTCTCCCTGTAAGAAGTCATCGGACATATTGACAAATTCGCTACTGCCACAGCCATTTCCAATTTGCCACTGATTCAATTGCACATGGGTGTTCGAATTTCGCAGTGCTCCAAGGTCGCCATGTCTTTGAAGATCCTCCTGTGAATCCGGAGTGTCCACAAATTGCGAAGTAGATTGACCGTGGCTCGGACAAGGACAAGTCCTATTCATGGCTATGGAAGACCTCAATGTAGCTGTCGATTCGTTCCTCGACAAGCGTTGGAGTGCGAGGCTGGATAACTCATCAATGCAATCGCATGCTCGATTGGATTCTGCCCAGTACTCGCCAATACTACTGAGGATGTTCTGCGAGGTATTGAAATCGCCAGCAAGCTCATCCACCCGACACTTTGTGGCCGTCGCAGGCACTTTCCAGATGCAGTAAAGCATTACCAATGTGCCCAGGAGAATTAAATGAACCACTAGCCGGCTATATAAAAGCTCTCCAGCCCGATAGAGGTTACCAAAGCCACGCAGTATCTTGACAGCTTGGTCGAAACACAAATCGAGAGATTGATCTGATGGAACAGGGATACCAAGACTGGGGCGCAGTAGCAGAACCATTGTCTCGTGGTACCTAATCTTACAGAGTTCCACCATCGAGCTGTTCCCATTCTGCGGTATTCATGAAAGCCAAGTCTGGAGTGAATGAATCATATCTTGCTGCCATGTAGAAATATTCCTCACTGGGGGATAAGCATAAGCAGGTGTATCACGGGTGATACTATGCATGATGTACTTGACTTCCGAGTTCATTTGCGCAAGCCTGAAAAGGTGGACTGAATGTGATAAAACCGATGGCTGAGATGAGTGTGGCTGACCTTGCCAAGTGCTATTTGTGTCAATAAGGTCGGAATCCGCAACATCCAAAGGGAACTGCAATGAACTCGTGAGTTCTTGTCACCGACTGTCAACTTCACGGCCTCACCCTGAGATCACACGCTTCATCATTCAACCCAATTGGTCGGCCCATCATGGTACATATCACTCTATCAAATGTGTAGGCGACCCAGAAAATGCGGGTTCTCATCTCTTGGCCCAGCACGGAAATCCGAAGTGGCGATGATGCTCGTATATCACACTGTAGACCAAGGTCAATCACACTTGCAAGACATTGGTAGTTGAGATTCCATATGTTGAGACTGCAGGATGGGTTGTGCAGTGCATACACCATCAAGAGAAGCAGGCTCTGCAACCCAGATATGGAGCTATCTCCACAAATATTATCGACATGTTTCATCGCAGCAGTGAAGTAACCTTCTACCGGCAGATGGAACTCGCATTTGCGAGAAAGGTCCAAGGCCGCAAGAGCCATGACCATGAAGACGTGAAAAATGTCTGAGGAGTTCTCTTCTCGAGATGTATACACACGCTCAATCGTCTTCATATGAGAAGGCTCATGCAAGAACAGATACACAAGATGAACTGTCTGGAAATACCTACTTGACAGCTCCATGGTGATTTCCTTCTGTGGTGGCAGCAATGCAGGTAGTTCTAACAATTCAGCTGACAGGATTTGCGTGTTTCCCATTCTTGCCTTCCCGTTGTTTCAACAGCCAGCATTGGAAAATATGCGGCTTGCAAAGAAATATCCACTGGAAGGTCCGATATACCGCGGATCTCCGCCAGACGACAGGGAAACAAGTCCAATTTCATGCTCCTGTTGAGGCTCATCGTCTGCTGGTCTCGAAGGCTCTGGGACGGGATAATCTTGAGCTCCTCTACCTGGTACACCATCTTGCTCAACGCGCTCCGGAGGCGGACTCTGTGCGAAGCCTGAATCGACATCGATTTGAGTACGTTGACCCCCAGTCTGAACTTTTTCATTCAGCACGCAAGAATCATTCTCACTGGTCAGGTCAACATTCGGGCAGTTCTCTCGAACTAGGGACTCCAGCCAGCGCATTCGATTCTCCATGTTCGCCATGTATCTGCCAGTTAGCAACAATAGAGGGATTCTTGAGAGACAACAGATGTATCTGCCAGAGAGAGGATGTTTTTGAGGACAAGGGATCACAGTGTGGTCCAGTAGGGTGAGGAAAACTAAGCACTGGGAAAACTAGTAGGTGACCCAGCAGATTGAGAGGCCTGCAAAGTAACAGGGAGGAGGAGTTTGGGGTGAGTGTGGTGGAGTTGGAGGATGGAGTTAGGGGAGAAAGAGAGTGATCAAGTGGAGATATCCAAGAGAGCAATCAAGTGAAGATATGATATGATTGGAACAAGGAACACAATTTATCCAAGACTATGGGGAGTAGCGTGACAACGAGTCGAGTTCGAGTCCAGATTTTCAACTCGAACTCGACACTCATAACTTGAGAGTTTGACTCGGCTTGGCAGACGAGTTTGGATGTTAGACTCATACTCGACTCATAACTCGAACTCGATCCCAAACTCTCGAGTCAAACTCGACTCGTTGTCACGCTAATGGGGAGTTGCCCAACCCAAGAGAATGATTGAAGATGTGATATAATCAGAACAACAATGGGGGATAAGATCAGGTCAAGACACTCCTTACAATCTAAGGGTGTGGTTTCACCCCATACTGTCTAATTGGGAGACTGGATTCATGGGCTACAACATATGAATCATGGATTGGTGTAACCTTCATACTTTATGCCAACAATACTATGTCAACACCATGTATAAAAGGAAGAAGGACCAAATGCTTTCTGTCAAGATATCTGAGTTAATAGGAGAAAAGCCTGGTGGACAATCAGATTGGAAGCTAACAATCTTCAAAATCTTGGTAAGACTACCTGTACTGGAGGATATATAGAACACAGCTGTCAAGTTGCCTCCTAAAGCACATCATCCTAAAACAATCAGGAATGCTGCAAGGATAGAGGTTAACTCCTAAGTGCATGGGTCTGTTGAAGATGGGGAGTGAACTACAAGAAGCCAAATAAGAAATACTACTGGAAATCCTGTATGTACAAGAAGTGGTTCTGAGTTAGACATGGCAATTGGGCGGACCGGGCGGGTATTGGGGTGCAGATGACCCGCCCAAATGGGTAGTAGGGTATTTATGTATATACACTACCCGCCCACAGACAGGCTGGCTTATCTCTGGCCTGTCCAGTCCCACCTAAGAAACCCATCAAGATATTGATCAATACTGTATACAGTAACTGGATGGACAGTGAACGTGGGAAAACAAGTAGTGTTGTTCCATAGAACAAGTCAAAAGCAGTGAGTAGAAGGAATAGGAGGGAATACAACACATACAAAGCAAACCAGGCCATCTCAGGCATAAAATAAAACACTAAAACCATCCAAATATACCATACACCAGCCAGAAAGTTCCCAGGGTTTAGAGACTGGTCTGACTTGTATAGGGTATGACCCAGAGTCTGTGACTGTTGAGGGGGCATTTAAGAACTGTTTTGTTTTGCCCATTTGTGTATACAAGGATGATGATGATCAATTCATTATGGTATGTCTGAATCTGATAGTGAAGGCAATGAGGTACTTTGTGAAGTTTGTCATATGTCTGACTAGAAGGAAGTTTGGTACTTTCCCAGCCATAAGTTTGTGGTTTATAAGGACTCATTATCTGTTGCTCAGGTAAGTGGTGATTCTTGATGTACACAACTAAGATTAATTAGGTGGATAGATTTGGACAGCTTGGCCATCATATATCAATACTCTTCTTATTACTTCTTGTGGTCTTTCTTAACACTTCTCCTATATGGACAACTCTTGGACTGTCTTTAATGTTATCTTTCCCATCCTATAAAGTCAATTGCAGTAACCTTGATATTTACTTAGATTAAAGATAACTTTTTGACTGAGAATGTACAATATCATGAATCTCTCAGACCTCCCTGCTCAGTTGAATTCCTTCTTTCAACATCTTCCTGGTCATCTTTGGTTCTGTTTTCCATGTCAAAGCCAGCCCGACAGGGAAGAAACTATCAGCTTTGATCCAGTTCCAGCAAAATAAAATAATGATAAGGAGAATCCTATGCAAGAACAGTCAGGTAAACATACAGGATGGAACACGTATTTCACATACCAGCATCCTCCACCATTGACCACTCAACATGAGGACATGGCTACGTTCATGCATCCTGGAGAACGCCACACCGAACTCGACTCTGTGTCTCAGCGCTCTCACTCTCGGCCATCCAGTATAGAAACTATCAAAGGTCTATGCACAAGCACATATATCACGAGTACCCCAGCAGGCCATGATCGCCGCTCAGCTAGTTAATCTATTATGACGCTACCAAAACGCGATTCATTCCAACCATGGGCTAATGAAAAATATACCATCCGTGTTCTCGAACCGAAAGCATCAATAACTTTGCTTCTGCTTGTTTGGTATCTTTCACACATGATTCTGTGAACAGAGCATAGCGCTCTACGATGGGAAGTATATACGGACTTTTATGTCACACTCTTAAACCTTGTGTTTCTGTCGATGCGGCAATAGTATCACTTTGGAGGATCACACCAAGAATTGGCACAGAAGGGACCTTAATATGTTCAGACCATTTTTTGGCAGTTGGAATCTTGTTGATAAAGGTCTGTATGTGCTTCCTCCACTTCTCCTCAGACTTCGTTGGTCCTGGGAGGGAGTGCTGTCTGTTTAGTTGCATCTGATGACTTGGGGGGGACAAACTGGATGGAAAATGAGATGACGGCCTTGGTAGTATAGTTCACCAAGTCTGTGATTTCTGAATAATGATATCTGGTACATATGATCTCCATTGTTGCACCATACACTGGAGATGATAATTATGTTGTTCTAATAGAGCGACGTAACTTGCAATGCATTGCTGCACACTATATTGCGCAAGAGAAAACCATTGTGCAAAAACTTGAGATAAGGGGGGCTGCATCTTTTCAGAAAGCAACACCCTGTTGTATCCAGTATCCAATTGTTCATGACCTGCCAAAGGCGCTAAATTTTTTTTATTTATATACCTTTGTTTTAGCATGTCTTGTAGCATAACTCATGCTATGAGAAAAGTGATGGAATGAATGCAGCCATAGTCTTTTTGGTATTCCAACGAAATTAACCTAACCCATTGCTTCTCACAGTTAACTGCTTTTTGTTTCGTCGTTAACTTGAAGCATTTCTTCCTAGTGAAGAGTTCGGTAGGATTCAATTTATTTATTTATTTATTTATTTATTTATTTATTTATTATTATTATTATTATTATTTTATTTTATTTTTATTTTATTTTATTTTTTTTTTTCTAAAAAAATAAAGAAAAAGAAGAAAAAGAAGCCGAAATCCATAAATTCCCATTTACGAAATATGTTATATGGAGTTACTATTCAGTTGGATGTGCTTGTCAGTATACGGCTGTTGCGAGTAAGTAAATAACTAATCATCTTAATGGTTTCTCTCTAGGAATATTATGAAATAATCATGGTTTCCTAGAATTTTCTAGAATGCGACTTTGCCTTGTGGTACAGAAGGCAGCATTTATAGCAACAAGGAACGTATAAGGATCTATGGTACCAATAGAAAGTACGCCCATTAAAGATGGAGAAAATGTTATTGCGTGGTTTGATAAATTT
This sequence comes from Androctonus mauritanicus, assembly GCA_011317285.2. Lineage (NCBI taxonomy): Eukaryota > Metazoa > Arthropoda > Arachnida > Scorpiones > Buthidae > Androctonus > Androctonus mauritanicus. The sequence goes on along the minus strand of WUQG02417227.1, from coordinate 798 downwards.
AAATAGATTGGTTATATAGACTAATAAAAATGATGGGTAGATGATTATTATCATAAGAGGTTGAAATTATCGCCGCGGGGTGCCGTGTGGGCGCGCGGAGGTGCGATTACATTTACAACATTTAAAGAGTATATCGAAACGCTCTATCCTGCTTATCCGTAAGGTCGTCGCCAACTACCTGCGCCACTTCATTGTTGTTGTTGTCTCCCTCAACTCTGCGCCGGCGCCTGTTTTCATACACACCAGAGAACCAGTATACCCCCACGGATGGAATTAACGTCAGCCAGCTAACAAGAGCCAGGACCAGCCCGCTGCGATACCGCGGCGCGTACTTGATGTCCCAGAGCAGTGGGCCGCAGATAGAGCCGACGGCGTAGCCGACAAAGAATAGAGCATTCACGATCGCCTTCTTCGTGTTCCCGCGCGTATTGGATGCGTTCAGGCTGAGTAAGATCGAGAAGATATTTGAAATGATGGAAGCCTGGTAGTGAAAAAAGAGGTTATCGACTGAATGAGCAGGCTTTGGGGGTGCTGTAAGGTATGTAATAGGACGTACTAGCCACGATGCAATGATCATACCCCAGCCTGCCGATAGGGGAAGCACAAAAAGGAGAATTATTCCGGTCAATGGGACAATGGTAAATCCAATCACGATGGCACACCGACGGTTTGGCCATAGGCAGACAAAAGCCAGGCTAATCCAGACGAAGACTATCTGCACAGCGCCTGATGGAGATGTATACAGCATTGTATCAAAGTTGGAGTAGCCGAGGAAGCGTATAATAAGAGACGCAAACT
>WUQG02417216.1:0-15568 GCA_011317285.2 Androctonus mauritanicus | reverse complement strand
ACTGACCACACTGCACGGATATGTGTGAATAGGCGTCACTGATATGTTACTGATGTCACTGACACTGAACTTAAACTAAACTGACAGGTACTGGTACGTCACTGATATGTGTGAATCGATCTCAAATGTGCCGTGTTTATGTTTAAAAGTTTGTTAGAAGCGCTGATGAATTTTATAAGATATGAGCAGTTTAATTTTGATTAAATTAATTTTGATTAAATAAATGTTAATTATATATTTGTGTTGACATTTTGTATGGTGATCATTGCAATTAGGTGGGCCTCAGGGAGACTTCCGCCCCGGGCCTCGATAGCTCTAGGTCCACCACTGGAAACAACAAAATTAAATAATCAAGAGTTAATGATAAAGTTAAAAACAGTGATATTTCAACTAGTGTTTCATTGCGGGAAATAACTTTTTTAACATTTTTATTAATTCTTAATTATGTAATTCATGAGTTATAAGAATCATGATTAATTATATTCATACCGATATTATCATTTACTTTCATATTCTATATAATAGTATGTTTTATTAAATATATTAAAATAAAATTTTTATTCAATGTTCCGTGAAAAATATTTGAAAAATTCATCATATCGAAATAGTCAATTAATCATCAGATTTTGCACTATTAGATTTCAAGATATTTTTGGAATTTTGAAATATAGGGGAATTTTCAAAATGAATATATGTATTTATTCATTCATTGCCGCTACGCATCTGTAGGTCAAGTAGATTTATACTCTCTTATACAAAAACCTGAAAACTTTAAAAAATTTTTTTCAAAAAGTCAAGATTCTCAGGTGGTTCGGGTTTCTGGCATTCAGATTTTCGGACTTTTACTGTATATAAATATATATAGTTCAGTATATAAAATGTGATTATATTTTGCATACAGTATACTATTATATAAACAGGAAGTTTCAAAAAGAACTAAAATTGTCTACTTCCCGAAGGTTTCATTTATTTTCCGTTTACTTAGCATTTGGAATTCCTGGTCTAATCTGTTTCTTTCTATCACGATGATATCATATCGGCGACGAGGTGTCAGCGTGACGTCATATATTATCAGGTTTGGTGACGTCTTCAATTGTTATGTGATGATGGCGTCACAGTTCTGGCGTAATGCCATTAAAATTAGGTAAGCCATGTATTGCTTTATACTGATAACATTTAGCACCATCTATTGGCAATAATATAAACTAAAATATTGATAAAAATGAAATTCTATCCTGCTGGAGTAAACGGTTCTGTATGATTAAAGGCGTTGAGGTGTCCCTTAATGGATGTGTTATCAATACTGAATTTCATGAAAATCTGCTAATTAATTCAAAATTTATTAATGGGGACAGACAACAGATATGGGCCCGATCTTATAATCTTCCATTTCATTTGGAAAGTAGGTAAAAATAATGGGATATGTTTAAATATTAATGAACCGGAATGTAAAATCAATGTAGCACTGAAAAACTGCAGATTATTATTAACAAACAATCTGAATTACTTATTTACAAACATGTCAGCTATTTGATAATGATTAACGATGCGGCATAAAAAATGTATGTCATCAAAATCAGGTTTGATTATATAATTTCTATATATTGACTGTCATAAAAATATCTAATACGTACTGTACTTTAAAGATGATTATGAAGAAACTTCCGAAATTTGAAAGTTTGCCATTTTTAAATGGTTAAAGAAAAAGCGTAATTTGAATTTAATTATGGTTATCTGCTAAGTCTTGATCTCTCTGCCAAATTCTAAAAATAGTTCAACAGAGAATATATTAAAAGAATATCTTTAAAAATATGGATTTAATAGCTACGTCATCCGAATTTATCTTTAATATCAGAACATCACTATAGAATTTTATAGAAATTTAATAATTAGTTAATAAATTATTAGTGGAATAGATAGATCAATGACTGAATTGGCTTATTTCTAAAGCAGAGGTTTTTAACTGGGGATATCCATACCCCTTGGGGGTATGGGAACCAAATGCTGGGGACATGGGACTCGATCTTTAAGTACTGATATTTTTTCTATTTACGCCTGTATTCACCATCTCGAGTTATTGGTAGAGTTAGGGTTATATGAGGAGTTATAGCTAAATTCGTATTCACCAACTTGGTTCCGAGTCAAATGAAACTACCTTAGCTGGTAGCTGGGTTGTTTGAGAAATTTAAGGTTAACGCATGCGCATTAGATTAAAAATGGAGACCTTGTGCTGTAGTGAGAACGAAATGACGAAGAATTAAAATATTTGGATTTTCTAGACGACATTGAACCACGTGAAAGATTGTTTACTATTTCTACGTGACGTGCCTGGAATGCTATTATATTCGTTTTCTGCAATGGAAAAAATTACAAATTATATAAGAAATAGATGCCACTTTAATATACAGATATAAGAGTACTGTATTTATATCAGAGTATTATACTTGAATAAGCGTTTACCAATAATTTTCCAAACTTCTTGTTTCTCTTTTATCGACACTGCATTAGTCTTTTTGTTTTCTATCGCATCTTTGTATTTTTTACTAATTCTAATAATAATTCTTTTTCAAAATTGGTGAAATGTTTTCCCATATTCTTAACTTGTTCCATTTTCCTAATTACTGTCACGTGACCATCTCCAACCAATTGCAACATCCGATAGAAACGAAATTGTCATCAACTCTCGATATCAGTGGCACAAATGGCAAATAATCTTCGAGTTCAAAAACTACAGAATCGAAAATGTTAGTGAATACGAATATCGAATAACTGGCAAGACAACCCTGGGTTAATTTTTACTTCGGGTTCGTCAACTCTCCGTATAATTCGAGATGGTGAATACGGCCGTTAATGTATTAATTTATACTTGAGTAGTACGGGAATGAAACGGGATACAATCTTCTTAATGGGTTTGGGACCATATTGGGCAATCCATTGGATTATGGAGTCATCAAAAGATTAAGAACCCTTGTTCTAAAGAAAAGCTGATTAAAAAGTATATATAGTTTAAATACGTATTTAATTTTTCTTGAACAACTTAATACTTAAATATAAATAAATGCTATATTCATTCTTTTGAAAATTTATATGGAAAATAATAGAGATGAGATTGAGCCCAGTTCGAATTAATCGAGTGATCACTGCTCGAAATAGTTCGAGAACTCTCCAGCCTGCAGATAATCAGGCAATTAATTGTACATTATGAAGATTGTATACAATATTACTTAGATAATTTTGAAGTTGAAGTACACTCTTTCAAATAAAGTAGATATAATCAAGGAAATTATTGTAATAGAAAGAAATTAATCGAATTATTTATTTCTGAAAAATAATCCTACAGTTATTCTATAAAAAATTTGAAAGTTAAAATATCTGTTAAAATATCAGGGCACGATCATTTATTTATTTATTGCTTGTATAGGAAATTTCTTAAACATTTTATCGAGCATTCAAACTACTCAAGCTATATGCTAAGGATTGGCTAAGCTTTATATCGCTATGAACCATTTAGGAGAATCTCAAATAATTCAGAGACACAATCTGTTTCTAGATCAATGAGAACCGCATCAGTTTTTTGGCATAATTTTAATAATGATTTCAAAAATTGTTTATTATATGTTTCACATGCATTTATTTCGTATAGATACATGTTACTTTTTACAATAAATAAAAAATTACAAATATATATATATATATTTAAATTAAGTAGGTATTTGCACCACATTAACTATAATTGACTTTCATGGTATGGAGCCATATTGAAGGTATCAAAGAACCACATGTGGCTCGGAGCCGCAGTTTGGCCGCCATTGCTCATCTCTAGGAAATAAAAGCATTGTAGAATAATAAAAGACGAATATATATTATGATATTTTACATGGAAAAGAGATATTTTTATAAAATTTCGTTCTACCAAATGTATTTTTCATTTTCATAAAATCTATTTATTCTATGTTATGAAAATGAAGAGATGTGATGGACAGTATTAATATCAAGCTATTTCAGTATTATATATTTTATATCAAATCTTTAGCAAAAATTGTTTTATGTCAAATTAAAAATTTGTATAAACTACTTTTCACTATTATTATTATAAACAACTGCACAATATAAACAATATTAATTCAAAATAAATGACATTTAAAAATAATTAAGTAATGATTATTGATAAATGTTACATTTATTAAAATTCATTAATTAAAATATGAAAAAAAAATTTTTTTGTCACAATGTCTTTTAATATATTGTACAAATCTATATTTTAATTAAAGAAATTATATTAGACACATTAAAAATCGATCATAAAAAATTTTCGATTTACGATTTAAATTTATTTGGGATGCAGACAATTCCAGCATTTTTGCTAGCAATATTAAATTAAGATCAATCATTCTGCCAGATTTATTAACAATAGGATCAAAAGAGGCATCTAATAGAAGACCAATGATATTTGTTGCCATAGCAGTAGTAATAACAATGATAACAAATCAATATTTCTTACTCCTATTCTACTATTAATAATGTCCTTGACATAAAAAAAAAAAAACAAATGAAAATGCACGTATAAAAATTAATGTTTTCCATTCAGCGTTATTGTTTTAATTCAGATCAGATTATTGATTAAATCGTTTGTTTGCTATTCAAATAGAAATTTTATGAACTGTAAAGTTAGATATATGTAAGATAAAAGTTTTGATTGTTGCTAACATATCGATCAGTTCACTCGAAAACATTAATTTTGATATCATAAATAAAACCTATATATACATATTTTGAAATTATCAGTCTATAGTAAAGACCATATTATTAGGTAGTGATAATGGGCAATTAAAATGTTTGTGTCATTATTCATGCTTAGTGGAGGATAAGAAAATTTTAATTCATAGGTACTGAAAAATTCAAATAATTCATATGGTAGACAAATTAATTTAAATATAAAAACATAATCAAGATGTATAATAAAGAAATATCATTAAAAGTTTTAGATGAACGTGAAACTTTTTATGTGCAAGTACTTAAAAAAAGTCAAAGATTTAGAAATATAAAACTTTCGAAGATTTTAAAGAATTTAAAAATTAATTGCCGCTATGTATCTGTAGCCAAAAATTACAAAGATTTAGAAATATAAAACTTTCGAATAGTCACCATGTTGTAAAGAACGACGTGAAGACTTCTACGTAATTCTTTACAACATGGAAATTATGTATTGCATATAATTGATGAAAAGGAAGGATAATCTAAAATTTGAATTTTCTCCAATCTGTTCTTCTTGAGATATTTCGCAGATGGTACATCAAACTGACAGACGAAAAAATAATTATAAGACTACTATTATAAAATAAATTTAAAATCCTTTTAAATATCTATAATATTATTTAAATATCCAAATATTGGCATTTTCATATTTCAAATGGCCAACATCTTTTTAATAGCTCCATATTAAGACTTCAAATTTAATAAATAAATACCATGGCTTATAGAGAATCATTCCCTAAAATTTCAATAGTCCACACTGCTTGGTTTTCAAGATATCTTGTGTGTGGACAGAAAGAGAAATAAAATTATAAGCCATGTTTTTATAAGAAATGACTTAAGAATTGGTATTGGAAAAATTGTTAGATTGAATACTGGTTTTTTATTATTGATATTTCAGTGAAAGTATTAAATTATTAATAGTTATGATCATTATATTCCATTAAAAAATATATAAAGAGTGTAAAGGGATGCTTGCCAATATTTTTCAGCATGTTATAACTATTAGTTTGCACATGGAATGTAATTCGTCCCCGTTCAACAATACACATTTAATGTTCATTCCAAATAGAAAAGAGATTATTGAAAAAGAAAAATGAGTAACTCCCAATGGGCCATTGAATCTATCAAACTTATAAGAAAGAAAAATAAAATTAATATGTATAATAAATGAAATCAATTCGATGATTCTTTAATTCTACGATTTATGCTTTCGACAAAAATTCCGATACGAATAGATTAATAAAAAATAATTGATCAAAAATATTATGGATTAAAACAACCGTGGTTCACGTTCATGGTCGGAATCTTGTGAATCGAAGAAAATATATTTGATTAATCTATAAATATATTTATTTTTAGAAAAATAATTTTAGTAAATAAAATAATAAAAGGTAATGCCAATGGTTCAACTAATAAATAATTTAATATAAATAAATGTATATCAGAGAATTCTTGACAATGATAGTCTCTGGAGAGCTAGTCTTGCAGTCAGCAAATGATAAATTCAAAAATTATATCTTTACACTGGAAAATAAATGGCAGTATAGTAAAAAAATAATATCATAATCGATAGTAATCATAAAATTACTAATGTAATAAAAGAAAATAGTTTTCTGTAATATTCGATTTAAATAAAAGAATAAACAATTATGGCACGAGATTGTATTGATTAAGTAGATGAAAAATCATAAAATAACTTTAGTTAATTGCTGTAGTTTTTAAATTTATTATTACTCTAATACCTGAATTTATGAAAATAAAAATACCTGTTCCCCAAGTGGTATCTATCAATCGCCAAGAACCAAATATATAAATTGCATTCCAGGCATGTGTGACTGCCTCTCCTGGGAGAAATTGTTCGCCTGGTCTGTAATCAAAACCTTTAGCGAAGCCATTAATAGTTTTTACACGTATTCCTGATATTCTGTAAAAATAAATATATAAAAATTAAAAAAAAAGAATTCGCTTTACAGATTAGTTATTTGATTTTGCTTTACTTACTTGCACATTTCGCTGAATAATTTACAATAATCTTTACATACGCCTTCTCCTCTTTGCAAGACTTCTTCTGCTGTTAGGCGTATTTCCATATAACGCCAATCGTAACTAGAAAATTATAATTAAATACATATTTTTTAAATTTAGTTATAAAATAAATTAATATAAAGATTAAAATAGAATTTTTAAATCCATAAAATCGAATCCTAAGTAAACATCGATTACTAAAGTGCTACGACAATAAAAAAAGGAGATATTTAAACTTTCCACGAAAAAGGAATGTGTTTTAGTTGCGTTAAAAATGTTTTGTTTGAAAAAATGTTCATGACTTTGAAAATTTTCCGTATAGATGATTGAAAAATAATTCAGTGACGAGAACAATAGGTCAAATTTACAGCTTACTTTTATCAGATTAAATCAGCAATGGGCAAACCGCGGCTCGCTAGCCACATGCGATAGTCGTAAATAATGCTTAATGGCCAAATAAAAATAAAATGAATACAAAATAAATCATTTTCTGTTGCGAACATAAACAAACATTACTTAAGACACGGATTCCTGATGAACATTTGGAAGCGATATTAAGAATTATAAAATTTAATTCAGATTTTGAAGAGATGATTAAAATAACGTAAATAATTTCATAAAAGTCATTAATTATTAATTTCTTAAATAAATAATATGTATTTATTTATGTAATTATATATGTAGGGTAGAGCAGAGTAAAATGGCCGGCCAAGCTAAATTTATTTGTAATTTTTTTCCTTAGATATTACATATTTGATATTTCGATAGAATATAGTGTATTTAAGGCAGTGTCAATAAAATATATTGTTTTTTACACGCTTTACTATATTTCCATTAATTTTTATTTTATTTTTACTTCTGCAAAATGGTCATTTTATCCGACTGGGTTTGGGCAAAGTGGCCACTGAGTAAATTTTTAACTTTTCAAATGGGAGAAAAGTTCTAATTTAATGGTGAATAAACAGCGAGGTCATTCTACATTGGAGGTAGACCTAAATATGATCAAAATGCAATAACGAAGATATAAAGCATTATATTTTCAATAATTTATTTTAAAAAATTTTAAGATAAAATTTAAATCTTTTTCAATTTATTTTCTTTGGAAACTAGATCAGATGCTCTATCGAAGCCGATGTCGTCCTTCTGCAATAGTTTAGACATTCGCCACCAGGTTCCTGAAGAATATAGAGTAGTAATATCCAATAGCCACTATACCCGCTCTGGCTATTTTACCCTGCTCTCGCCTTCTTATATCCTTTGTTTTTATGATCATAATTTAGTCTATTGTTTCGCATTGATACGAACAACTGTTTTTTACTCTTTCATAAGCAGGCTCCTATTCTGACTTCCGACGATATTAATTTATATATATACATATATAGTATGTATGTGTGTGTTTTTTCCAGAAGACATTACGTCGCGCCTCTTTTTTAAATCTTTCTAATGATTATTCCCGATTGTAGAAATAAAATCAGGGCATATGCATTTAATACATACAGGATTTCACGTCCCTGCTGTTCAAAAAAACCTTTAATGACACTAGACTTTGTTTAATTTGCATTTTAAAATGGACAGAAATAGTAAAAAATGAAGTATTTTAAGAAACGGTACAATTTGAAATATGAATATTTTAGGAGCAATGGCAGATTTACTCTTTTACAGTTTTCTTTGTTTATTGAGATCAGCTCCAGCGATGACATTTGCATCTAATATTTTGTATGCATTCTCCTTTTTTGTATCCACTGTCTTTACAATCTTTGTTACATTGAGCAGCATCGCAGTCGTCGGCACCGACTATTTTATCGGAGAAAATAACTGAAAAGGATTAAAATGGTCATAATTAAGATTGGAGTGAATCTCGCTATATTAATTTCAAAATTCATCATAGAAAAATAATTTTATCCTACCCGTCATTAAAGTCAAGATAAACAGGTAGCAAATAATTGCAGATAAACCTTTCATTTTGCTCAGCTTCTAGAAAATATCGATATTATATAAATGCAAAGAGAAAGAGAAAATTGCAACAATTTTGTAAAAGGAGTTTTCATTTTTCGTTATGGCGAATTTACCGATATTAATTGTAAATTACTTAATGAAGTATGAATATTATTGAAAATAAACTGAATGTATTTTTGAAAAGTAAAATAAAGTCAAGATTTCACTTTAAAAATTTTAAAAATATTCAAATTTTAAACCATACATCCTCGAAAATGGAACGATAATTCGTGTAGTTATTAAACGATACCTCCAAATGCTTATTTACTGTTTCTAAATAACCAAACAAAAATAAAACAGTGTTTATATTATTAATGTAATTAAAATAAAATGATTTATTAAAATAATGCACGTTTTATAAAATTATAACTATCAACCAAATTCCTGCCATAGCGGAGGAACGAAACCGTTTTAAAGAACCAGATAGATTAACATAAATAATGGCGGACGTGTCCATCATTATTGTATAGAGCAGCATTGCAATAAAGGAATATTTGAAGATACCGTCAAACCTCGGTTCATGAACTTAATTCGTTCCTGAAGATCGTTGGTAAACCGAAACTCTTTTCCCCCAGGAATTAATGTAAAATAGATTAATCCATTCCTGAACCACAGATGAATAATTATTTCAATTTTTACAGCAATACTTTCTACATAAGTTCTTAACACAAAATCGATGGAAACCATTACATTTATCAAAAAATAAATAAACACAACACTAAACAGATCGAATATCGAGGAATTTTTCGATTATTATTGATTCTTGATCTTCATAAGAACCTGCATGAATCTACATTGAAGTGACTATTGTCATTCCATCAATTGACAATCTTATGAAGAGTACAGAGAATTACAATTTTAATTTTCTATGCTCTTCATAAGCTAGCCCTTCCCACTTCAGTGACAATTAAATATTTAGAAGTGAGATAGGGAATCTTTTAAGTAGAATAAAGTCGGCCTGATGGTCTCTAGTAAAGATGTGGTTTACTACCCCTGGCTTGAAATCCTGGTCCCTCATTTCTAGTTTATCAGAACGGATCCGGGCTCATTGAACCCCATCCTTCAACCATCCTGTTGACCCCATTATTGGTGTTGGCCAGCCTGTAATGGGGAATATAAGTGGCCACCGCCAGATACAGTATATCTCTAGCGAGATACCGCGCCTAAACGTATCTAACCTAACCTAAGTAGGATAAAAACTTTCGCTTCTCTCATCGTAGAATTTTTAACTACATATAATGATCACATATATTGTAATGATCAAAATTTACGAGAAATATTTTATTCTGTAGAGACTCGCCACGGTAACTAACCTTTGAGTGAGTTAGTCACCTCCGGACTTTAGATAAAGTGGAGCTGAAAACGGAAAAAGGATACAGTTGCCTCTTTCTCACAAGTCAGCAGAATTGCCTCCCAACCGAAAAGGAATAAGTCACCTTCGTAGTTGAGAAAAACTCGAGTACCATCTTCTCAAAAGTAAGACCCAGTGGCGAGAGAATCGAATCTCGAATGCGAGAGGGTATCCCAGAAGTTTATTGAAAAGGCCCAACGATTCATCGAAGAGAAGGAAAAGGGAAGAAGGAAGGAGAAAGGAACGATAAAAGAAAAAACCTAGAAGAGGAATTGTAGAATTACTTAGTGAAAAAGACACTGATCCCATGCTGAAACGATAGAGAACTTTTATCGCACATCTCCAAGTTCAACGGCCCCAGTAATTGGTAACAAGGCTTTTATCCTCCACTGATCATCTTCTCTATATATAAATTGATAGAGAACTCTCTTTCGCTCAATAAAAGTGTTAATTTTTGCTAAAGTTGTAGCCTGAATCAGTTCTGTGTCTGAACACTCCTCTATTCTCCCGTCCGGTCTAGGCCAAGCACACAACAGGCTATGTTCTGAGCTGGCAACTTGGATCCTGTAATTCGCCTACAGGAGGCTTTACAATTCTATGAAAAGAATAATTTTAAATCTATAATAGAATTATTCACGCTTACCTCTAACAGTCGATAGATGTTCTTTATGAATAAGTGTAGAAAAGAATGCTATCTGTATATATATCTATTTGATAAAATATGTAGGAATGAGACTATCCAATCAGATGTGGTAACTTTCAATATTTCCATTTGGTAATTATCCCATCAAATTTTTTTCTCAGTTTTATGACCATGAACGAAATATTTATAGATGGAGAATTATATACTCATCTTAAATTTATTATTTTATCATTTCGGTTTTATAGCGTATCAAACTGAAATCATAAAATTAACGATTTTTTCATATAATAATTAAATTGAAATAAAAGAAAATAAAAAAAAATTAAGCAGTCGTAGAGATAGTACCGTTTTCTCAAGACCTTAATTATGCATTATGATTAAATCATTGCATAAAATAAGCTTATAAACATGGGCTAGCACATTATCTCTCACCCATAGCGAAGATGACTGGAAAATATTTTACATGTATTATCACCATACTAATCCACCTGATCTATTAATTTAAAAAAATGTTAAACGTACCAAATTAGTTAACGTTTCAAATATTCAATTCTATACCCTCCCAGAATCCAAATTGATCTAATTTAAATGGTTATTATCGATCCAATGATGATATAATTTCGATGATGTTGAACAAATTTGATCCTCTGGAAAAAATCAGTATTGGCTCTAGATATTGCTCGGACAGGCAGACATCCACACATTCCATAAAACATAATTCGTATATTGTGCGGCGTGCAAAGGATTAAACTGTACTTAATCTACTAGCTTACATCTAATTTTACAATTGGATAAAAAAAGGATGATTTGAACCAATTTCATATCTCGAAATTTTAAATACGAATTATTACTTTTCTTTGTGAACTTTATCTATAAAATAATTATGATTTTTAATGTATAAGTGATTTAATCGGTATATTAAATTTTTCGGCTAGGCGCAAATTTCAAACTTAATATTTGGTAAAATTTCCATATTTTCCTTCAGAGAGCTACTAAAAATCTGTCAGAAAAACCTTACAATATCGCTCTTATCAGCACACACAGACACACACAGACACAGACACACAGACACACACAGACACACACACACAGACACACAACGCACAGACACACACAGGCACACAGGCACAGACACACACAGATACGCACACACACGCACAGACACACACATACACAGTATAACTTAACGAATAAAAATAATATAGGTTGTCCAATTTATACAATTTTAGAGCTTATTTTCTTTCGTTCTTAATGCAGATACAGTACTATATTTATAGATTATGAGAAAGTGTATAATGTTTTGAGTAATATTAATCTCCCATTCTCAGTTAAAAATTTGAAAAATAATTTTATATAAACATTTGTACTATTAAATCATTAAGGAGTTTATTTTCTTAATTTATTCGAAAGTAGAGATGAAATAATATAGTCCTACATAAAATGGAAGGAGTCATTAAAAAAACCATCCAAATCTGGAATCGGTGATAAAAGAAAGTCGTAAAAAATATTTAATGATAATAGAGTAATTAAAATTGATCGATATCATAAAATAGAAAATAAATATAATCAGAATTAAAAATATTTTTATCTCTTTTTTTGAAGAAATCATAATTACACTGATAGTACTAGAGAAGTACAGATATGAAGAACTCGAGAAGATAATTAAATCTACAGCTGTAAATTGCTACTACAGTAAAAATAATACTCCATATTTAGATTATGCTATATTATATGGAAGAAATAGGCGACACTACAATGATAAATATATAAATATATGATTTGGTATGTGTCAGATATGCAGTTTACTGTATAGTATTTTCGACTGATAACGTTAAAGTTTAAAAGTACGTAGAAACTCTTTCATTGATCTTAAATATATAAGCAGACTAGAAAGAAAGTTATGCTCCACGTTTTCGAATAGAATTGGAAGAATACTAAAGATTGGTTTTATTGTTATGAATAGAAGAAAAATTAACAATACATATAAGAGTTCTTCAATCTGATAATTACGTAGCTAAAAAGCAATTGTATTTCTCGTTATATCATTGACATCTGAATCTAGTTTTTAGGATATATAGATCTGTAGATACAGATGGCGTAATATATTATTACAGTCTATAGTGATATATATAGGAGACTAAAACATTCTTTAAATCTTTCTGAAACGTCATTTATAAAGCGATATTAAGCGATTTTGGAGTCATTAGAAAGAACATCAGTAATGGAATAAACCAACATGTAAAATACTTTTATAACCCATACATACATAAACAATTTAAGCCGATAATTCCGATTTCTTGAGAATTTTTAACAATCAAACTGAGCTACAGATTTAATTTGTAAAGTAAAATTAAGCGATTTTGGTTTCATTAAACTGACAAGTGAGTGTGATTAGGGAAGCAGAATAAGATGAATTAAGAGACGATAAAACAAAGAATACAAAGAACGTAATTGATATCCATCAATAGATGGTATTAAGATGATAGAGAAACATTTGAAAGAATGTAATGGATATAAATTAATAGATGGCATTTTAAATAATTTCCCATCAAAATATGAATTATTAATCAATAAATATTTTCTTTAGACTGAATAATTAGAATATAAAAATTGTTTGAATGATTAATATTTGGATATTAAAAATATTGATCTTCCATATTGATCATACTTTTAAACGTAAATCTGTAAAATTTATTTTGTCAGAAAAAGAATTTCTTTTGAAATTCTGCTTATTATATTTCTTTAACAATTTTATTTAATGAAACATATATATTTCTTTGATTAATTATCTAATTTTAATCCATTTTAAATTTCAGAAGTCCACCTATTCTTATTTATGTTCATTTTATGCACTAACAGCTTTATTTTATGTAGTCGTCCCCCAAAAATATATTCTTTCAAACTGAATAAAAATATATTCTCGTGTCCCTGGACCCCAAGAAGATGACTGAGCCCCATTCTTGGTCTCCAAGCTGTTTGGGGCTGAGGGGTACGAGAATATATTCTCGTACCCCTCAGCCCCATACAGCTTGGCGAAGGGACGCACTGCCCCTTCTCCAAGCTGTATGGAGGCAAGATTATGAACTATCATCACTATTCACCAGGTATTTGTATAAAAATTTTTGTATAATTTTCATTTCTTAAAAATTATTTAAGAAAATGTATGTAAAATAAAATGTGTTGAAAGTTAAATCAGGTATATTTTTGGAAGGGGAGAGGGGACCAAGAATGGTGCCCGGGTACCAAAGCTTCTGGATGCGCCACTGGTTAGTAGTAATATACCATGATCTGCAATATCCGATAATCCGATACTAATTAGTTTTGATAATGCCGAATTATCGGAATTTAATCCAATAATTCGGCATTATCAGATTAATCGGATAATGCCGAATTATTGGATTAAATTCGGCATTATCAATTTAATATTTTATAATATAAAATAATATATATTATAAAATATTAGATTGATAATGCCGAATTATTGGATTAAATTCCGATAATTCGGCATTATATTTAATATTTTATAATATTTAATAATATTAATATTAAAATAATATTTTATTTTAAAAATCAGATAATTCGGCATGATCGAGACTTGATTTGAATCAGTTTATGGGATATTACGGATCGTTGTACATTACCAATAATTTAAAAATGTATTGTGGTAATAAATTATGCATTCATTTTATTCAGTTTGAAAGATATTTTTGTGGAATGACTACATAAAATAAAGCTGTTAGTGCTTAAAGTGAGCACAATAAAAATAGGTGAAGTTCAGAAACTTTAAAATGGATTAAAGTCACAACTCAAAGAGCTTTAATTGGCATGGTTAAATATAAGAATATCTATTTTGTCTGAATTTTTGATACTGGAATATGGTATATGAGAATTCTATGTTACTATTTTTCATAACAAAGAAAATAAATGATTTGTCGATTTTAAACAGGCTGTTAGCTAGAGCGTTAATCACAATTAAAATTTAATTTCTTGTTGTATAATTAATTTTAAGAATAAAGGTTGATTATGATTTCTGTTTTTTCTCCTCTTTCCCGTTTTATGCATTTTCTAATAGCAGGCTGCTATTCCAAGGGCTTTATATTGTTCGTTATGGGCTGCCATAGAATGCTGAGGTGATTGTTAACTGTAGAATGGAATTCATTGCGATAGATCCGGATTTCTCCAATTTTCCTTACTATACTACATTTATTGTATGATTTCGTCTTATTCTGATTAGAGTGTTGATAATTTTTAATGCATTTCAGTACCAATTTTTTTATAAAAATTTGTTTATTTTAGAACATCACAGGTAAAAGTATTCAAACACAGTCAAACCCTGTTAAGCCGCCACCCTGGCTAACCGTCAAGAAATTTGGCGGAACGGATCTTCCCTATGCTAATAGAACAGAGAAACCCCGATAAGATGCCACTCACCATCCGCCAGTAGAAATGTCAAAAGAAATATTACTTTTTCTAATTGTATTTGTCTTCGTTAATCTGCCAAGGGCAGGTAAGGTGATTGACATCCTGAAGTTCATCAGTACTCTATATACAGTTTTAAAAGCTCTCTTGATTTACTTGTAACCAGCGGGTGGGAAATATAGATTTAACGGTTAATCATGGGCGCTTCCAGTTGGCAAGCAACTTGATGACCTTTCTGAACAAGCGCTTGCCTAGCAAACAGCTGAGGCTGTCTAACAGAATGTTACAAAACTAGCAAGGAAAAAGTCGCTTACTTTGCTTAGCAGCAAATCCAGCGATTGATGACGTCATTCAAAGTAAGCAAACCATCTAGTTAGGCA
>WUQG02417205.1:2191-15568 GCA_011317285.2 Androctonus mauritanicus | reverse complement strand
TATTATTTTTTATTGCATTTTTCTTTTCTCCATGGTCCATATAACCTATACACCAAGTTTGAATGAAATACCATCAATCAGAACAGGCTCAAATATGTGTGAGTACTGTCACTTTAATTATTATTACCCTGTACTTAGATTCAACTTGATTAAATCTAACATTTTCTAAACTTCCATTATGTGAAACAATTTAAGAAATTTTTCCATTTTTAGAAAAATTTTAACATTAAAATAGAGATTACAACTGATAACAGAATAATATGCAATCATTCAATCTGTAAGATAGTAATGATTATCATCTAACTACATATGAAACTTATGATGAAATAATAAATCAGTTGCAATATTCCCTTAAGAAATTTTATATCAATATTTTTCAAATTTCAATAATTTAGTGAGTTTTAATAAATAAAAATTTGCCAACTCTAGAAATAAGATGATCTCTTTTCCGAACCTAGGAGTTTCACATTCAAAATACTGGACCAAATTAATTAATTTAATTACAAACAATGATATCTGTATATAAATCATACTTGTACAGTATATTTAATAAGTTATAATTTTTAATTTGAGAACAAGCAGTTCTAGAAAGAAAAACTAAGATGATTTTCAAACATATCTGAAATTTTGGAATGATTAAAGATATGGGATTAAATTATAACATGGAGGATGACTTTGATATCCTCTAAGTTGTAGTGTCTTTAATACATAATGGGAATTTTTGCTTCACATCACTAATGAGAAAGTAGAGTACATTATATTAAAATATAAATAAATCATTTAGAGGTAATCTTGCAATTAATTGTCAAAATTATAATATAAGCTCATTTTTTCTTTGAAAATTTGAATTGAAATATAAATTTTTATTGTTAAAATTAGGAAGGATTTTGTTTGGCAATTTCTCTTCAAGATGGAACAACATTGTATGTCACAAGCTCAGTCACAACTATTTTAGGTTATCCTGAGGTAACAATAAATTTTTCCAATTTTTGATTTTTATTAAATTATTATATAGTGAAATTTTAATTTTAAAACAAATTTTAGAATGTTTTAATTGGAGAATGCATAATGAAATTTTTATATCCACCTGATTGCATTGCATTTGCTGAGCATTTAACACAAGGCCTTAATCATTGCTTCATGGAGAATGAACATGGTATAATATTTTTTTTTATACTGATTTCAATAGAATATACTCAGTAAATATAAATTAATTATAAATCTTTAAAAAGCTTCAGTTGTTATTGTTTCTTTATGTTGAATAATTTATTATAAATTCAATAGTCAATAGTCCTCCAATTATAATCGATTTCAGATTCAAAAATTTCGAGCCCTGCCATTATAAGTCAAAAATGGTCAAAAGTTGGAAATGCCCAAAATTATGGATTTCTCACTATTAATGTTTATTAGGATACTATATATTTTCTTAATAAACATAGAGTACATAAAACTACAAGAATCAGATGCAAAAAAAAAAAAAAAATGCTTATCAGACTATTGGGTCTAGTTCTAGGTATCAAACCCAAGTTAATTGTATTGACCAATAGCAGAATTTATCAGTGGCATCACCATTGTAAGTATGAGTTGGTTGTAAGTTGAGATAATCATGAGTCGAGGACTACCTGTAGTATAATTTACATTTTACACATTTGTGCTTTTTATCATATTGGAAATTTCTATAGTAGCTAAATATGATATATTTAATTATTAAATTAAAATTATCTAGTAAAGTTATTAATAATTTTCCTTATAATTTACAATTCTATAATTTAATATAATAACATTAAATTTCTTTTAATGTTGTTTTAATTTTTTAATATTTTTTTATTAGGAAATATCACTCAGACTCCTTACACCTTTTATTGTAGAATTCGGTAAGTATTTTAAATTTATATAAATTATATAACATACAATAAAAGCTCATTAATCTATATTCTAAGCGATCTAGGATTGTACAAATTAATGAAATATGGCATCATAAGCAATAAAGTCCTGGTTCAAAAAATACAAATAATACATAACAAGTTCATTAATTAAACCATATTAACTTTTTTATCAAAGCACTTTCAGATATTAATAATGCAATTATCAGTAACTTACAAACTTATGTATTACTGTTGATGATTTATACTTGAAAGTGATTTAATAAAAAATATTATTTTGATTTGATTAATAACGTTATTGTATGTTATTTGAAATATGACATTGCATTCCAAAATTCAAATTATAATTTGTTCTTATTCTTGCAATTTTTTTTTTTTATCAATTTATTTAACTGAAAGTTTGTAGTTTTGTAGAAAGAAACTACTGTAACTGAGAATATACTTTAATATTGAAGTTATCTTTTGTATTTAAAAAAACTGTGATATTACCATGGTACATTTTCAAATTTTATTTCAGAAACACTAATATTGATTCTTTTAAAAATTTTATTGAATTTTACTAATGTGCAATAATTCTCTGTTGAATTTTCACTATCTGATTTATTTATTTTTTAAATTATAAACAAATTCAGTGCCAAGAGAAGTAAATTAATAAAAAATAATCCAAAATATGCAAGAATTGGGTCTTCATAGGTATATATTAATATTCAGTAAAAATAAATAATAACACATATGAGTTGTATTATTTTTTGAAAAATAATTTCTAAAACATTTTAGTGTTTAGAATTTATTTGTTAGACATTCAATTTTTCTTGAATAGAGGATAGGAAATTGTTCTAATACTGCAGTTATCTCATGATCTATTGTGCAACCCTAGCAAAATCATCCCATTTGAAATCCATCTTATACTAAAAAATAGTATCTTTTAAATAGAATCATAAAAATATCTGCTATAAGAAAATGCAATTTCAAAAGATCATATCTTAACTGTAAAAGTGCTACATATTCATTCAATTTATCAAGAGGAGTTTCATTCTTCCTAACATTTATAATTTGGACGGTCAGTAATCCCAATTACACAAAGATGTCTTTTAAAATGGCAATGCTCTGTAACAATCCTTACTTGATTTTTATTTAATGCAAACAATTCTCTAGTTAAGAGCAGAAAGTGAAGTGGAATAATTTCCACTTCACTTTTTGCTCTAATTAATGGTGAAGTGAGTGAAGTGGTTTCAGGCCTTACCATTAAAAGGAGGCCTCATTTTTCTAGTGATTATCTATAATTTTCAGGAGGGAGAAGGCCATATTAACCTTTCTGCTTTAAGCCCTAAATTATGTAGATCTGGCCTTGTCTCTAGTCCTCTGTGAAAACAAATTTAAAATAAAAACCTTTGCTTGCCTTAGACCAGAACTGGATGTGTTTTTGATGCATAGCATGATGCATCAAAAACACCAGGGCAGGCTCAAATTCAATAAAGGGATAAGAAGTATCTTTTTTGACTAGCTTATTGGTGACCTTATTGCTACTAGTCTCTTTGTTTATCAAATCTTTTTTCCTCTGATATCTTCAAACAAATTATATCTTGTTATTAGTAGCTAATTCCAGAGATGATGACATTCCTATAGAAGTTTTAAAATAAAATGAAAATCAAGTTTTTTAATGCATAAGTGTTTTTAATCATAGGGATGTTATCAGAATATCCTCTATTAAGATTAATTCTAACATACAGAAATTACGTAGATTTCTGCTTGAAAAACAATGGAAAATTATCCAAGAAAGAATAAGCTATCCTTGTTCCCTCACAATAAACCTCTAATTAGAAGAGGTTTTGGAATAGTTTATATAATAGAGTTATCCACTTTTAATATTGTATCCAAAATCACCTTTTCATCCTTTCACAATGGGAAAAACAATAGTTAAGGATCTGAAGAAGCTAAACATAAGTAACATGTGATTTTTACTTATTTTTAAAATATAAGTATTTAGCTATTTCTTTAGAATATGAGCATTTAGCTAGAATTTTTGTTGCTCTTGAATAGGAATGCCTTTTTCCATTCAAGAGCAATAATAATTCTAAGTGCTCTACTATATATTTTAAGAAATTCTTTTTTTAGAATATAGTAGCATACATATAGTAGTGTATAGTAGAGCATATGTATTAGAAAATATATATGCTATACTATACATTATTTCTATTACACATCTTCATTTAAACTACTATTACACATCTCTATTACACATTTTTGTTTAAAATTTCTACCATCTGTACATAGTACAGTGGGTAGAAATTTTAAACAAAAAAGTGTAAGAGGATAAGAGGACTTCAAAAATAATTATTTCCAATTTAACAGTTCTATTTATCTTCAACATAATGGCATGCTTATGAGCTTTTCATTATATGCATTTCTTGCAGAAATTGTTATTCATAATCTTGAACATAAAATCTTTCAATCCCTTTAACCATTCCCACTTATCCTGCTTTATATATCCATTGTGTGGATGACTATCTTATTCTTTGGTTGGTCATCAATAATCAATTCCTTCCTTTCACATCTGCTCTTGAATCTATCTATCCTTCTGTAAAATTCTCTGTTGAACATCAAACTAGTGATTCCATTTCTTTCCTAGATTTGTTAATTACTAACATTGGCATATCCTTTCAATATTCTATATTTCATAAGCAATCTGCAATCTGCATTTTCTTCTTTCCAACTCTTATCAGTTTGGCTGCTACAAAAATACAGCTATTATTCTTCAGGGGTTCTTAATCTTTTAATGATTTCAGACCCCAATAGATTATCTAATATGATTCTATACCCTCTTCACTTGACTGTCAAAATAGTCATCAGCATTTCTTATATTAGTTGCCAGTATGACTTCCAAATATGTCAACAGCTTGAATTTACTATACTTTAGATATGGATAGCTAGGAAGAGAACATGAAATAAAATCATAAGCATTGATAAAGTTATCATATTTATTTACAAAATGCAAAATTAAAAAATGACAAATGACAAATATACAAACAGCTACAGCTATTTCACAATTTAACTTTGATTCACCAATAATTTTACTTCTTACAGTTGAGTATTACATAAAAGAAAAAAACAAACTTAAAATGTGCAAGTTTTTTCAATATCTTGACTACATAACACAGACATTTACTAATCTAGTGAGATATTTGCTGTTGTTTTTGTGCAATCAAAGCATGGAATCAGGGTACAGTTATTGATAAAGCTACTCACATGTCATCTGACACATCAAGTTGATTTCTCCAGTTTGATTTCAGATTTAATAATGCTGAGAATCCTGCTTCACAGAGATACATAGTTATGAAGGGAACCAAAACATTCATTGCCCTCATTGCCAAGCTTGGGTAAGCTGGGATTTGCTCACACTAAAACTGCTTGACATCCACCCCAGCCCTTTCAAAATTAGCTTTCATTCTTGGGTCTTCTTGGAAGTCAATGAAATTATCCTTTACTGAATCATTATCACTCAATCTTGATATATCAAACAAGAAAGAGTTTTGTATCCAAATGGATTCCATGGTAAGATCATCAATATCTGAAAAGTAACCCTCAAAATTTGTACTTAGAACTTCCAAATGATTCTTGACTTCTTGAAGTATTTCTACAGGTAGTGTTTTACCATTTCCAATAAAGATGTTGTCAAGGATTAGAAAGTTTGCCAGGTTTCTGCTTTTAATATGACGACTCCAGATAGGTAATTTTCTTGTAAATGCAATAACTTTTCCCCTGGCTTGAACAATGTCCACATCCCTTCCCTGCATTGATATGTTCAAATCATTGAGGAAACTGAAAATATCAGCCAAATATCTCAGGCTAACAATAAAATATTCATTTTCAAAATGATTGGCTAAGGGGGATTGTTAATGCTTGAGGAATTTGAGAATTTCATTCCGAATTTTTACTACACGCATGAAAACACAATCATGACTCAGCTAACATACCTCTGTCTGGTACAGTAACAACTGTATTCTACTCCAATTTCATCATAGAATTTTTAAAATAATCGATGATTCAATGCACATCCATGAATAAAGCTGACTGTTTGCACAACTATCCCCATCACTTCTTTAAGTTTCTTTGGAAATGTTTTGGATGCCAGAGCTTGGCAATGTAGAACACAGTGTGTGGTGAGCACATGTGGACTTTCCCTTTGACCATAGCAACAAATCCGGATTTTTTTGCCAATCATGGTAGGAGCTTCATCCATACAAATAGACCCAATCAAATCCCATGCCAGTTCATGGTGATCAAAGAACGATTGGATCAGCTTGAATACATCAACTGCTTTGGTTGTTGTTTTGAGTCATTCACAGAATAAAAACTCTTCCTTGACGTTCTTTTCATGTACATAACATACAAATACAAGCAATTGGCTGTGGTTTGAAACATCAGTTGATTCATCAATCTGCATACTGCTTTTTGCAGGACTGTTTAATCTTGCTGACAACTTGGGTTATTATGTCCTGACTCCTGTCTTTAATTCTCTGATGTACAGTGTCATTGGACAAGGACATCTGACTCAATTGCTTCACAGCATCCTCTCCCAGCATGATTTTTGCCATCTCCAGTGCACAAGGTTTCATGAGGGTCTCCTCAATTGTGTGGGTCTTCTTTTTTTTGACAATCATATACAAAACTTTGTAGGTGGCTTCCAAAAGAGATTTTCCAGGAACAGCAAACCCATATGATGAAAGAGTTGCTTTCCAATCATAACAAATTCCTCTTCTCAACTTAAAAGCATCAATTGATATAACAACAAGATTACTGTGTTTGCTTTTGAGATGTTCCCTCAGTCCTGATGCCTTCAAATTTCCATTGTCTATTACCAAATTGCAAATCATGCACTAGAGTCTTTCAATTCCATCTTGTTCTGTCACACAGATGAAGTCAAAATCAATCATGAATCATTCTACTTCCTTTTTGTGACAGATGACATTTTGCAGAAAATCTGTAAAAGGAAAAAAAGAAAAAAAGCACTATGTATACAACAGTATATTGAACTGAATGAATGGCAGCACAGTCACTGCCTTTATATACAATGCAAACTGTATTTCTAAGAATTTTGAGATACGTACATTGACAATAAATAAGTAAATACATATTTGTTTAATAAATACACATATATTAAATTTAATTATTAAAATAAAATGTATTAAATTTAAATTTAAAATTAAAGTTGTAGTAAATACACACATATATAGTTAAATACAAGCATTTACAGGAAATGCCAAATGTTCTCAAAGATTCTATCACATTCCATTCATGTACTACCTAAGTATAAATTAATACATTAAATAAAATAAATAGTATTATCCAGAGATCGAATCCCATATCCCCAGCATTTGGTTCCCATACTCCCACTTAAGAATCTCTGTTCTCATTCATCATGCCTATTGTTTTTCTTCTAGACAATTTGATATACTTTCTGAGTTAAAATTCATTAAATCTGCTATGTCAGCAGCTGGTTATTCTACTGCAAAATTCTTATGGTTAAACTGCAAAGTTCAGTTAGTTCTTTTCTCCATATATTTCTCTCCTCAAATCTGCTGTAAATCTCAAATACATTTCACAGTTTATTACTTATTTTGGTTCTCTTATCTATAAAACCAAACAGCTGGCTTCCAAATTTGATTTAAATCTTCCAATTTTCTTATGTCCATGTCTTTGCCATATTCTTGTTAATGATAGAGACTCAAAACAGAAAGCTGAATTAAATGATATCTATTCTATCCCCTTAAAAAACAGTATGAAATTAATTCTGTACATTGGTGCCACTATTCAGAGACTTAAAGACTTTTATTGCAAAACATGCTACCACTATCCTAAAATAAAATTATTTCTCCTGATTAAGAGAAAGCAAAAGTAATGAGTCCTAATGTTCCTGCTAACTCCTTACTTTTCAGAGATATATTAGAAATTGAATGTCCCCATGAGTTTAATAATCCTTCTATAACAGTGCTGTCCAAAAGGCAGCCCACCAAGCCATTTTGTGCGGCTCACAAGGCTTTCACAATTTGTGATATAATATTATTTTTTAGTGTTTTTTTCACTTTTATTTATTACTTTTTTTAGAGATTAATAAAAAGAATCCTAAAATTGAATTATTTTAACTCAATTAACTAATTTTTCTTAATTATTAGTAATTATTTAATGATCAACAAACTATCAATGATATCACACTTTTATAAGACTTTCAATCACATCAATTTTAGTTTTAGCTATTTCAGTTTAAAGTTTTGAACTATGACATTATTTTAAAGTTATTTTTTGATTTCTAACACTCACCATTTCAGTGATTGTGTGACTGTTGTTGTAAAATTCTTTTTTAATTTTATTTTACTGTTCAATTTAATTTAATTTTTATTTTACCATGAGTTTGTTGCATTTGTGAAATGAGTGAGAAAAATATAAAATAGAAAATGAAAATCAAGTATATCAGGAGCAGTGGGAAAATGACTTTTTCATAACAAATCACATGGATAAACTGCTTTGTTTAATGAATATTTTCCCGACTTTTGTGATTTTGGTCGGAAAGTAATATCAATGTTTGGTAGTATTTATTTGTGTGAAAGTGCATTTTCTAACATGAAGATAGTTAAGAATTGATTCAGAACCTGCCTTAGAGATTCTTCTCTTTTACATATTCTATAGCTAGCTGCAACAAAAATTGTTTTTAAATATCCCAGCTCTTGTAAATGCTACTGCCTGCCTTCTTTTATCACAATGAATAGGTATATACATACTTTTTTTATATTTTTTTTAACTGTTTATATTTTATAATTTTTTGTTAACATGTAACATGTGATGTTTATTAGATGCAATCTGGTAAATATAATTTTGTAATAAGGTTTGTTAATCTGGAAATAAAATTTGTTTCCAAAAAGTGTTATATTTTTGCATTCTGTTTGTTGAGACAATAGCATATCAAGTACAAGAGCCCTCCCTCTCTTTTTTGTAACTGCAGCCCTCCATATCTCTAGTAAACATTGCTATGGCCCTCAGGTTCATTATAATTGGACTGTTCTATAACAATACTGCAAATCTAGCCCATTATAATTAATTTTCTAAAATATAAAAAATAATAACCTTTCCAGTCTCACTTTTTTTATTTCCTTTCAGTTTTCTATCCCATTTTATTATTATTCTTTTTTTGTCTACTCTCATTATATTAGCTTATATATTCTCTGCTTCTCTATTTTGTCTACATAGCCCTATTTTCCTTTGCTTTGCAGTAGGTCTTCTCATTTCTCCTACTTCCCTTTTGATTTTCATTTTCTCTATAGTTTACAATTCTGCCCTTCTTTTAACTGCACACTTGTTTATTTTTACTAAATTTCCTCTTTTTCATTTCCCAATTTGTTCATTTCAATGTTCCCACTATTCATATATATTCTCTCCTGTTAGTCATTCATGTTTCATTCCTATTCATAATATAACTTGATGACTTCTATGATTTAAGATTAAATTACTAATAGCCTTTCTAAGATTTGATTGATACCTCATTAACTAAGTTCCAGTTTTCCTTCTGAACATCATCAAAGTCAAATTATGTCCATAAAAGTAAGATGGCTCTTTTCAATCAAGATAGAATCAAGAAAAATATGCTGGAAAGAACTTCTTTAATAAGTTCTTACAAGTATTAGTCTATCTGAAATTGACATTCTGATAGTGCTAATGTTATAATACAGTTTGTATAGTTCTTTATAATACAGTTCAATTTATGAGTTTGGCAATCCAGAAAAATGGTCACAAATTTCTCATAAATTTTAGTATAAATTATCATTGACTGCTATTAAAAAGCTGTGTGTTCCTTAGCTCTAAAATCTCAACTGTTTTTCATTGAAATATACATCTCTTAATGACATAAATAATAACAAAACTATTTCAATAATTAGCATTAATTCTCTAAAGATTCTTTAAAGATAGGCCATCTATTGCATTAGAAGCATTATATAGACTTCCATCCACACATTTATGTGTATGATATTCCCTTCATTACATATAAATGGCAGATATCCATTTTTATTGGAAGCATTTTTTTGTTTCTTTCATATTTTTATGCTGCTTTTCAAACAAAGGTTAATAAATGGTAGAGTATTCCAGAGATCACTGTAGATGCTCATACCATGATTGAGTCAGTGAAAAAGTGTTGAAGGTAGACAAAATTGAATGAATGGAAACATTTCAGCTTTTTATCAGAGGACGTGATTAAATTTTGGTCTTGCTCACCAAGAAGTCTGTTTGAGGATTCTGGATCCAGCTCTGTTCCATAGATTCTTGTTCAATTCCTTTATAAATATGGGTACATACATGAGGGATGAAGATTAATAAACTTGCCCAGATCTCCTTGTGAAATAAAATCTTTTAGTTGGTACTATTGTAAAATATATTACAAAAAAATATAAAGTTATTTCAGTCCTTTTGAAATTAAAATAACAGCAATATCTGAATTATAAAAAAATAATATCCAAATATGTTCATAAATCAAATAATATATATAGTTATATTTAGTTTCCTATTAACATTATCAAATGGCATTTGAATTAAAATGCTTTTATTTTTTTTTTTTTTATAAAACATGTAATATCTTATTATATCAGTTATTTTTGATTAATGTTTACACTAACTTATTTTAATTAATATTTTCTTGTAAAGAATATTTTATAAAATGTATACCATGCAGGTATTGACTTTTGCAGATATTTTCAATCTATTTTTCCAGTGTTTATGCTGCTTTCTAATCAAAGAATAATAAACATCATTGCCATTATATCTCCATGTAACTTTATGCTACTTACCAGTCAGCAGTTATTAACAGCAAAACATTTCAATGTCCACTCTGATGTTCCACATCCAGATGACTTCAACAAGCCATGTCTGGATCCGCCTTGAAAAATCTAGAAATGTGAGACCTGAAATTAAATCTAAAACTTCCAAAGTGACAAGTGACTACTTTATCTTTTAGCCAATTGAAGAATGGGGATTGACAGGCTGGATCCAGCTTTCTTTAAATGCACATGTAGATATAGAACCCAGAATTAAATCTGGATATTATGGATAATATACAACAGCATGTCATTTCATAGGAATGGAAGTTTTTATTAACATTTTCATTCTGGCAACCAGCTTCGTCATTAGATTTTCTAATAAAATTGCATTATTTAGGTTGTTTTGTAATATTTAATGCTAATTATAGAAGTTATTTTGTCATCATTTATAAAATCAGATAGTATTTAAACATATTTCAATGAAAAATCTATTTTTCACTGAAATATATTATCATTTTTGGACTCAGGTGTAATTAAGGTGTGTCCCAAAAAGATAAAGCCAATTCATAAATTTGTATTAATGTAAAAACTACACAAATTAGCAAGTTGGCAATGTGCTCACTCTGAAAAGAAAGGTATATCTCCTGAACTGTTAATTTCTTAAAACTATTAATTAATCAGTTTTGAAAATAATTACAATAAAAAAATTTTTTAATGTAAAATAGTGTCCCAAAAATATAAAGCCAGTTAATGATAATCCTTTTTGAAACTTGTAATTATGCAAATTATTTGTTTTACTGCATAGAGACAAATCAATGGAAGCGTTGTTTACAATCTGTACTTATAGCAAATGCTGCATGAATGTTAAAAATTGTTGATTGAAAGATAGCATGTAGTAAATGTTTGTCAGAGTTAGAAAGAGGCAAAATTATTGTATTAAAGGAAGATTATTCCACAAGACAAATTGCTAGGAAATTGAATCGTTCAATACCATCATCGATAATTTTTTGCAACTAAAAGACAAATATGGAACGAAAAAGTCGAACAGATCGCCCACAGAAGTTAACAAACTGGTAAAAACGATTTGTTTTTCATGCTGTTTCTCAACATAATTATTCTTTATGACAGATCTCATGCAGGAAAGACATATCTGTATCCAAATCAGTTGGCAGAGTGGTATCATTATGCTCATACCTGCAATATAAGAAAAGAAAACCTACTCTTTCATTGACAGCATGCCATTAAGACAAATGCTTAAAGTGGGCAAAAAGTAAGATGTCTGGAAGGAAATCATTTGGAGTGACGAAAAAAGTATAACCTAGATGGCACAGACAGTTGGCAATATTATTGGCACAACCTTCAAAAGGATCAAAGCATATATTCCAAATGTCAGCAGGGAGGTGGTTCAGTGATGGTCTGGGCTGGCTTTAGCTGGAGTGGGGAAAACATCGATCGACAGTCGTACGAATGCTCAAAGCTATCAAGAAGTTTTATGGCTACATTTGGTGCCAACAGCGCATAATATTGCGGGAAGACATCGGGTTTTTTCAACAAGACAATGCAGTAGTGCAAACCATAGTGTGTTTTTAATCATTCATAGGCGCTACGTCAAGTAGCGCCTATAAATGGTTTTTAACAAATGGTGTTCCAATTATCGATTGGCCTTCCAAATCACCCCATTTAAACCCTGTGGGGGATATTAGCGAGACAAATTTATGTCAATGGTCAACAATATGAAACTGTTAATCAATTAAAGGGTGTAATTATTAAAAAAAATGGGAAGAAATTCCCCTCAACAAGCTGCAAAATTTAATTAAATCTATGCCCGAGAGGATTTATCAAATATCCAAAAAAGGTGGTTTATTGGCCGGTAAATTTGAATATTTATTGAGAAATATCAGTTATGGCTTTATGTTTATGGTGAAGTCGCCAACCACTCAAATGAGAATATCATTTCTTTATTACCAGAAAAAGACAAATATTCTGCTCTTGTAGGATTATTTTAAATGATATAATAAAAGTAAGCGCAAATCAAACAGTTTTATCTTTCGTGAGAAAATGATGTTGGCTTTATCTTTTTGAGGGATACCTTAGACGCCCTCTGTCGGGTTTTTCTTCTTATTTGAAGAGCCCAATCGACTGTTGATAGGCCGCATGGTAACGAGTTGGCCTGCCAGGCAGGAGGACCCCGGTCCGGCATCTACCGAAAAGTTTTTTCGAGGTTCCAGGCCTGACCCGACCATCCCCGTCCTTCACTATCCGGTCTCCCTCCGTGGGTGTGAGTGCAGCCCGTGGTTGGAATTGACCCCCTTCAGTCATCTGGCAGATTGGAAAGCGGCGCAAAATGGTAAAAAATAAAAAATATCGCGAATTTAAAAAAAAACGCTACCACGTATACAGGTGGCAGCATCTTTTCAGAAATTCACAATCCGTAGGTGATATTAAAATACTTTCAACAGTTTGTTTTTTACACTTCTAATTATACCCAAATCGGTATACGTTTTTAGTGGAAATTTCAAAGTTGATCCCTCGTGTCCTTACTTCTGGTGGGCGCACAAAATTTTTATGGTGACCATTCGATTCTCCGGATATACTTTGGTTATCAAAATTTTTCTCCCGCCTGACGGCGTTTCCAAGAAGAAAGGGTGGTGCCTTTTTTGCATTTCTACGCCCCTTTCCAATGGGGGAGATGA
>WUQG02417194.1:0-15568 GCA_011317285.2 Androctonus mauritanicus | reverse complement strand
TGTTTGGTCAGTAAGTCATGAAGATAGGTAAAATGTTTGTACCAGAAATTCTGGATACCATCTACAACAAGGACTTTTCAGTTGTGTATGTATCTTATTGTGTTTGTGAGTTCTTCTGTGGTAATGGTGGTATAGGGCATTTCTGGTATGTTTAATGTGTGGGTCTCCTCTTCTGCGATCAAGCTGGCTCTCTGGTTGTGTTTAACTGGCACTGTCCACAGGGCAGACTAGAAGTTAATGAATGATTGTTGTGTTGGTATTTCTCTGTTTTGTGCTTGTCTAGTGTCTTTAGTGTTTATGTTTCTGTAGATATCTTTTTGTTGTTTGTGAATAGTGTGTTGTCTTGTTTATGTGCTAAATTGGTTTTGTATCATTTTAGGTATTGTGGTTTTGCTACAAGTTTCTGTTTTAGTGTGTCTCTGTATTCTTTAATATGTGTGTTGTGGTTTTCATGGCATATATATGTTTTTAGTTTTCTGAAAATCTTTCTAATAGATTTCATAAGTTTTGCTTATTATTATTACTATTATTTTTATTTTTGTGAATAAATACAAATTCATAATAGGGAAATGAACCCATGCAATACTCAATCAATAGAGTTATTATGGAAAAAAAATGAATTTAAAAAATATTTTTATCTGGATCTGAACTCACATTATTCACATAGCAATCAGCTACATTGCCAATGCAGCTATTCAAATATTAAAGCTTTTAACAAAATTGTGGTAATTAAAGAAAATAGTGAAAATTGCAAAATTAAAAATTAATTAAAAAAAATTGGATGACTGTTTACATTTAAAATTTTGTCAGATGAATCAACACATGAACTGCCACTATTCTTTATAATTTTATCCAAATTGGTGAGTCACAGACTGGTTCTCCTTATAAGCATTTCTTTAACCAATATAAGTAATAAAGAGTACAATAGGTGGAACAAAAACTCCCAGGAGATATTTTACAGCAGAATGAGTTAGCATATCATATCCATTTAAAATAATAGAATCTAATACTGACAAATTAATCCCTTGATATATTTTTAAAATTTACATTTTAATGATTTGAAAAAATCTGAAAAGATAATTTGATTCAAAAAGAGTTAAGATTGCAGAGATTAATATTTATGAGAAAAATAAAAATAACTGATTAATAAAGTAAACCTATTGGCAATTAGCAGTGCTTGGCAATGGTGCCTAAGGAGAGATGGATAACTTTTGCTATGTATATAAATATGAAGAATTTTTGCTGAAAGTTGTTATTTTGTTAATTTATTTTAATTTAAAATGACAAACAACTGCCATTTCATCCTAATGAATCAAATAAGTGCATGATAATCATCAATATTCACTAATTTATTAGAAAATATCAATGATTATTATGATTTATATTATTTATTGGAAAACTATATTGGAAATATCAAAGTTTGCCAAGCTCATATTATACAGCAATTTTTAACACAGCCATCCATCAATGTATTTTTTAATTTTTTAAAACAATAGCACATATCTATAAAAAACACATTAAAAAATTATTTTCAAGCAATATAAATCTAAATTAAGAAATAATACATTATCTAATCATTATCATTAGTTTAACATTTAATAAACAATGAAATTCTGTACTGCTCATAATTTACGAAATGTGTGTCTATTGCCAAACAAAATTTGATCACATTAACTTCTTTAAATAAATAAAATTGTTTTTAATAAATGTGAAGCACAATTTAAAGTAGCATTTTATAATATACATAAATTTAAATACTAACACAAAAAAAATATTCATTATAAATCTGCAAGCTTAGCATATCAGAATTGTAAACATGATGATGAAGACTTCTGATACAAAACAAACTTTTATTTAAGAAGTTGAAATATGAAGCAATTTTTACTTTTTGTGCTATTAATAATTTAAACAAACATTGCCTTGTAATTGGGCTTTTATATTATTTTATATTCTAGATTTACAATAAAATTTTAATATCTCATGTCTGTAATTCCCTTTGATTAAAAAACAAATAGAAAATAGAGAATTACTCAAATAAATTAATCGTGTATTAGAATTAAAGAAATAGTACTATACTTATTAATTTTAAAATCAAATAAAATATAAAATAATTAATAATAATTATAATGTTGTTAAAATTTGATGAAAAACACTCTTTTATATTAATTTTTCTAACTTCCAAAAAATTTGAGTTATGTAGAAATCTTTGGTCTCAATTATTTGCATGAGTCAGAGAATATTTGTATATATAAATTAAAACATATTAAAATTTAAAATATAATATTACCTGATAATTAGCTAATGATGCTGCAGGATTCTGTAATTGCTATTAAAAGAAAAAAACTGAATGAAACAATACATAACATATTTATAGTTGAAAAAAACAATAAAACATGCTTACTTCAAGAATATTTTGATTAAAGTAATTATGAGTTTCCCATAATTTCAATAACTGAAAAGAACAGTTTTTTTAATACAATTTCATTTAATTAAATAACACAAAAAAATTTAAAAAAACAAATTTGGAAATTTACTTTTGTCAATTTTTGTCTCTTTTCTTCATCTATACCCATACTAGTTGTACAGAATATAGGAACAACAATTGTTTCAAGAGATTTTTTTAAATCCTCTGCTCCTTTTCTAGTACTAATAAATAATAAATCATTAAAATAAAATTTTTATCATTCTTTAAACATATAATACTCAATATATATTTAATATAATATTTAAGAACTATAAATGATTCACTACATGACTGTTTCTATGTTCACTAAAAACAGTATAAATAATCCTTGATTTGTGGTTTTGTGTTATACATTTTCAGAGATATCAGTTACAAAAAGATATCAACTGCATATCTATAAAATGCATATAAAATATAATTTAAATAATTTATTTTACTATTTTACACAAGTGTTATGCTATGGCCTTAAATTTTCATATTTATGCTTATTATTTTTATCTAGACAACTCATGCATTGACTTGTGATTCTTCTATTAAAGTACATTTTAAAATTCTATTGGAATATGTTTTTGAGATGATGGTAATATAGAGAAGGTATTAACAGTCATCACAGGCTAGCTATAACTGAAACAAATTTATACTGAATTTAAGCATTATTGTCTTTTATAAACTTTCAATTTACACAGATATTCTCAGAAGAAATTAATTGCATAAGTAAAGGGACTTACTTTATATAAAAAGATACAAATAGCATTTTAATATAATAATATTCTAATTGAACAATTTAAAAATTAAATTAATTAAATGCACCACAGGAAATAAATATGAAATATATTATGTTTCAATATTTTGATTAATTAAAAAATAATTCTATTAATGTTCAGAAGGAATATAAGTTTAATGATTTCTTTATGCAATTTCAACAAATTAGAAAACTATTTAAAAGTAATACCAAATTTAACAGATAATTTAAATTTTAAAACAATATAATGAAATAATGAATTTATGATAAAAATCTATCTCTAACAAAAATAAATAATAAGAATTCTTTATTTTAGTCAATTAAAGCTTAATAGTTGGTTATCTGACTCTCTGATTAATCTAAGATTTCAACTGCATAAAAATATTTGAAATGATTATTTTGGATATTATCTCATTAATATCAGTTCAAATGATTCCAATGAATACTAATAAAAATTAAATAAATCCATTCCCTTTCAAAAGATGGATTTATTTAATTAGTATCATTATTTATTAGAATCACAAACTGATACATTATTATTTAATTGTCAACATTAGATAAATACTCTTAAAAATTTTTACTTATTTTATCCCATTCTTTCAATGAAGATACATAATTATTATTATTATTTTTTTTTTATGATGCTACAAATTTGTATAATATTACTTTCATTACATTAGTTTCATAATTTAGTTTCAAATTTTATTATTTACTTATTGGTGAAAAAAACAATGTTGCCAAATTCATAACATAATGAAAAATTATGAAAGGAAAAAAAATGCTTGCACTGTTAGAAAAAGAACAAAAAATGCAATAAATATTAAAAATTTCAAGATTTAGATGAAAATAAAGTGAGATTTTGCAATTTTAATCTTTTTTTTTGCATATTAATTAGACTTAATTACAAAACAGTTGTGGCACTCAAGGGGCTAAACAAATTTTATTATTACCATATTTTGTACTTTATTATTGTTTCAATATAAGTATTTTTTTTATATTCAGTAAATGTTTCAGTTCAATAAGTTATTTTTTATTATTTAACTTTATATTTGTTTTTGGAATTATTCAATTTAATACTTATTAATACACTAATACATTTTTGTTATTTTGTTCTAACACTTGTTTGTTACATTAACAATCATGAAATTCCAGTTCTGTTTTTGTCATGTAATATTAGATTTAGATTTCATTAATTTATTATTTTTTCAGAAGTTTTTCCTGGAAGTTATGTGAAGATCCACATGGGGTATTAATGTCATCCATCATATGATTTCACTCTAAACATTAGTCTGACACCAGGAGAAGTTTTATGTATTCCTCCAATATGCAATATGTCAGAATATGGTTGAAATATGATATGCAGCATGTGTATCAGATATACCAAGGTCCAGGATAGGAGAACTGACTTGGAAACTCATTGGTAAAAACAACATAAAATTAATTTAGTTTAACATAAAGAGCAAATTAATATTACATATATCTAATGATATATTCTCTTAATAATAATTTCTACAAGAAACAATACTAGAAGTTAGATAATAATAATAAAGCTATATAGATCATTAGGTTTAACAACTAGAACAAGATATAACAATTCAGAACTATTGTAGTTTCTCTGAGAGCACTATGCTTTTGTATCCTTGAATACATATCTGAGAGAGGGAACTGGTCTTCTTCTAACTATCCAATGATCACAACAAGTTAATTATATTCACAGATATAGATCTTGTTTGCCTCCATAAGAATGCCACCTGCAGGACAGGTTACACTTTCTTCCATAACTTTTCACAAAAGTTTTTGCTAATTCTTTTCTGCAACTTTATCTTCTGATTTGATTGCTACTCTAACTAGAAACCACACAATAAGAAACTGTCGACATTTATTTGCCTCAAAACAGAATTTTAGTATTTCCTTTCCCACACAGAAACAAGAAAATTTTCTATAAAGAAGAAATTTCTGGTCTGCAGTATTTGCCAGATTTTTTATTCTGTCTTCCCTTTCTTTGAGACATGATAAATTTTATCCTAAAATTTTACAACAAAATTTCAAAATATTTTTACAATTATAATTTTCCTGAAACCAAGGGATTGCTGTTTAGACAGTTAAAACACATACCTGGCCAGACAGGAATCTGGAACTCGTACAGTTGGTAACTGTTAGATATTGCTAAAATTCTATCCTAATCCTTCAATTCTACTTGCTGTTGTATAAACCATAAAGAAAATAGCACTATTAGCAAGCAATAAAGTTCAAACATTTCCCAAAATGTTTGAACTTTATTGCTTCCTAATAGTGCTATTTTCTTTATGGTTTAATAATATAATCTGCTATATATTTTAGAGGCTTGAGCATGAAGTGTTATCAAATACTTATTATTATTGATTTCATTAAAAAAATCTTTCATTCCTTATATTTGGATTACTACAATATTTTAGATTCAGGTCAATATTTTGAGATCAGAATGGACATTGACATATTTTTTCTCTGAGATTGACCACCAAAATCCGAAGATTGGAAGTGGAAAATATTAATAGGAAAAAGCAATAAAAAGTCTCAATGTAATATTAGTGTTGACAGTGAAATATTGATAAATTCTTAAATTATAAATACCGCTCTCAATTTCAGTATTGGATAATTTTTAGACCAAATTGACAACTATATCTCAAATTATGTAAGCTAGTTCAGATTTTGTTTTATGATAATTTTTAGTATTTAAAATAATAACTTTTATGAAATATATTAAAATTTTAAAGAATTAAGAATTATAACATGGCAGATTTTACAGAGTTTACTATATATAGTATGTATGTTATTTTTCAGAATTGTTTTTATAATTGACTTTTTTAATATATATGTGTATATATATAACAAATTTAGGTTAAATGTGATCTGATCTATGCATGGGTTTATTAGTTAGCATGTGAAATATTCTTTATGACACTTTTTAAGATTATCTTTCTATTTATGGGTATAAATTGCCTGAGTGCAAAGTATTTGCATGCTTTAACTTTAGCTGCTTTTACTTGCTTGCTCCTTTTCCTTTATCTATTGTGGCTATGGGAATGCAGAAACAACTGATGCATGCACGTACCTTCCGGAATGAAGATGAACATGTCAACATTAAGATGACTGATGTGAGTAAATATATACTGTATACACTAATACTTGGTTATTATTTTAAAAGAAAAAGAAATTGTTTAGTTTTACAAAATTTAAATTTTAAATATTTTCATATAATAAAATATATTAATAATATATTAATTTATTAAATTATTTAAATAAAACTTATAATATATTTTTAAATTTCTTGAAAATATAATAGACACATCAGCCTGTATTTGTAAGACTTATGCAAGGAACTTTCCGTTTGTCTAACTGTTCCTGGCTAACTCTACAGCAGAGGATGAATGTAGAAAATTGTATAAAATCTTTATCAGACATAGGTATGTATTTTTTATATAAATGTTTTATTAAGTTTTTCCAAAACAGAAATTGAGTAAACTTCTGTAAAAAATAGAATCTTTGCTATTCTGTATTTTATATTTTCCTATAATCTATACTAAAAGAATCAAAATATCTTTATATGAATTGCTCAGAAGCCAATGCAGTTAAGTCCAGAACACAAAAATTGAGAAAATTAATGTTTTTTAATACATTAATATTATACAACATATTCAGAAGCTATAAAAAAAGGGCTGTCTGACCTAGAAAAAACGAAGCAACGAGTGAATCGTTTAATAACTAAGAAGAATATTATTTAGCCTATTCGATTAAAATTTATAAAAATCATAGAATATCAAAAAATGGACTTAACCGCATTCGCTTCTGAGCGACTCATTTATTACTTAATTTTTTTTCAAAAAAATTTTAAACGCGGCGTTTTTAAAAGTTGCGTTAGGCACCACAATTAGTCGGCTCGGCCCTGTACTTCTTATACTTCAAAACAAAAAAATTATTAATTTAACTTTAGCTGATTCTTCTAATACAACATTAAATAATAATTTTCAATTAGAAAATGAACTGACTTTGTTAAGTATTCATTAATGCCATATTTTAAAGTTTTATACGATTTCTTGAATTTCACTTTCTGTTATATCTTTGTTATTATTATTACTATTTTCTATTAATTAAAATATATAAAATTTCGTATAAAATATTTTATCAATATTTCAAAATTTCAATCAGTGTTTGAAGATTAACAAGGCATTGTTTATGGAGGTATATAGTATACTAGAATATTTCAATTTATTATTTACATGCTAAAGTTTATTCAAAAACAATATCTAAAATCTGTTTCTTTATCGTTTTCAATTTGAGTGGAACAATATATGCGTATATCGTAAAATGTATTTAAAATTAAGTCGCAGAAGTCATAAAATTAAGCGTATTTAAAATTATCTTAAAATATAATTGGAGAGAATAGAAAAAAGCGTTAGAAAAGCATTAAATCTTTTAAGATTGTTTGCAAATATTTCAAAGCAGGTTTCATTATCAGATTACTTTTATTTTTGGATGAAATGGGTTTGTCTACCAATAGCTGTCTAATAAAAATATGCTATTAAAACCCAAAAGATATATTTAAATTTTGCATCTAGTGTGTTGAAATAATAATGCGATCTCAAATACCGAAAGTAGAACGAAATTCGGTTAAAATATTATCTACTTGTAAAATTTCTCGATATGAGGCGAAAAAGAAATTATTTTTGGCTCAGTTTTCTTATATTTTAATTACTCTATTATTAGATTCTTTTAATTAGAATGATATATGAATTTTGCAACCTATTTCCTATTCAATACATAGTTGGAATAAATTTCAATACATGTGATTTTCGCCAAATTTCAGCAGTTAAAATTTATATTATAATAATTCTTAAAAATAGATAATCAGCGATTAATGTATATCATATAGAATCATTATTATATCTACTCATACAATATATTTAATTCAGTCATTTTAATTATTTGAATTATTAAAATATCCATGTTTATTTCTTTAAATGTCTTGTCTATGTTTTTATATTCATATAAAATAGAAAAAAAGCATCATTTAAAATTGAATATTATATAAAGAAATCAAGATTTTTTTGAAAGTTTAAATTAAAGGTTTTATTAAAATTATTTTTAATTAATTTTTCCTAAATCAGCAAAATTTTATATTAATAAACAAAGTTTCCAACAGAATAAATCAAATTCAAGATGAGAAATATTGCAAAAAATTATAGCTTTATAATAGCAACAATTTCAGTAAGTAACGAAAGTTTGTTACATGTGAATTAAAAATCTATTCAATTAAATTGACTAAATTATCATTATTTTTAGTATCCAAATATATTGGAGACAGAAAACGTTGGAGGAAAGCTGATTTTTTCAAGAAGTGGTATATTATCCAGATTATTTTTGATTGTTCAAGAATACCTTGGATATAGGTGAATAATAATAAAATTTAAATATACAATAGTATCTTGCAGCGTGATTAGCGGATAGTAGATATAGATTAATATAAATAATATACTTATGATAAATATTCTAATATTAAACAATCTCATAACTTAAACGAATATTTTAATGAATTATAAGGTAAATATTTTTAGATGTCGTCTTAATATTTCCAAAAAATACTGGATATTTTTGTCATGAACAATATAATCTGTTAATCGTTTTGTCTGCTTATTCTGTATTAGTTGTACTCATACAAAACCGGTTTCATAAAAATAGTTTTTGAGTTCTTTGCAAAAATTTATTTAGCGTATTCAATTTTCATAATCTGGGTAAGGAATTAAAATGCAGTTCTGAATTGTGTTTCCAACATAGAGGCAAAAAAGCAGAAATCATCAAATAAATCTGTCAAAATTGTATGTATTAGGTTACAATGTCAATTGCGGATAACAATAGAATTACATAATAAAGATTGACATATTGTTATCTGAAAGAAATTTTGGGCTAGCCTCGAGAATTCAATTGGTTAGGCCACTCTTTCCCTTGAAGAGAATTTAACCGAGAGCTGACCAGTACCCAGGTTTAGGCTGTTTTGCTTTTTAACAGTTCAGATTATATCATCCTTTTTGATAATACTGCTTACATCAAAAAGGATCAGTTGCGGTTTCCGCTTTTGCGGAAGTCTGCTGAATATAGATTCCTTTAGCGTATGACTTTTGCAGCCTCGGCCAGGAATTCTTAGAGATCTTTCAGTTGGACACCTTGATCAAGATTATATTATCCCTAATGACTCTGATATATTTTATCCGGATGCTCAATTTAACGAGGTTAATGCTCTGCTTGAAGGACAGTTTTGAACTCCTCCGAGGTTTCTTTGTTATCCTTCGGATAGACCAATAAGACATGGTCTCTTTTCGAGATGGTGGGCACTTCGGTGGTTTGTCTTTTTTGCCTCTTGGGGTACAAATTACGCCTTTGTTTTGGCTGGCTTGGTAACCACCTTGGCGCTACTGCCTTTGAGGCCTCCTCATTTTTCTTCAACTCCTTAATCATGATCTTTTCCTAGCCTTAGGAACCTTCTCTGGGAAGTCTTTTGCAGATGCTCGACCTAGAAGCGGAAAGATCTTTACAGTTTAGGCGGCACTCATCTGCGCCATGCGAAGATCTTTCTCCCAAATCCTTCCGTAATTTGGGTGAGCGACCGACAAGCTTGACCAGCTCATCCTCACTATTTGCCAGGATCTCAACAGAAACAGCGTGGGTAGACTTGGCGGTCCTCGCAACCTCTTCGGGTTACCTGAGACTCGGTAGCCTCTTCTCTTTTTCCAGACTGGAAAGACTGAAGGGGTATCGTTTGAGAAAATAAAGGGGTCCTTTACTTTCTCGAACGAGTTAGATTTGTCTGTCTTACCATCTTTTCAACATCTGTAAAGATAGTCATATTAATTGCCTCCTAAAAAGAAGGCAACTAATATATGGTTTGGAGAAACAACCCTGCTTGTTGCTTGAAAAACTATGTACAAAAATTTTTGAATGTATTCAAATTTCTATGCTACCTAATGTATTTTATGGTTTATATAATGAGCTATTTCTTTGTTCCTATGTGATTTTGATATGTAAAAAAAAATTAATTAATAGGCCTAACTACTTCTAGTTGTATCATTTCTCCAAAACCATAAATATAGTGATAATCTTAGCTTAATATTTCTTTTTCTAATATAAATCATTAAAATTACGTGAAAGCTAATATTTTTCCTGCTGTAAATTTTAATTTTTTTTTTTTTTAACTTCTTTCACTTTTCTTTATATGACTTTATGTTTGAGTGCTTTCTTACTCTGAATCGTTATTTCAACAAGTATATTTTATCAAAAAATAAAAAAAGAAACTATAATAAAACAAATATTAAATTGTAAATTTGGAACACAGAATATATTTAAGAATAATTATTTATTATTTGCAAAATATAATTATTCTATTCTGTTCTTATAATAAATTATTAATAAGAAAATTTAATATAAAAGTTCATATTAAGTAACTAACATATTTAATCTAAAAAATGGTTATGCTAGTTACGAAATTGTCATAAAAACTGAAATCGGAAAGAAACTTGCTGATGGTAATTGGACAGGAAGAGTTGGTTATCTTCAGAGAAATGTAAGTAGCATAATAAGTTATCTGTTAATAATAATAATGATATCAATAATAATAATAAATCACTTTTATGAAACCCAAGAGCACAAACACTGGAAACCCATCACAATACAGACCAATCACATGTTTTCCAACACTATACAAGATTCTAACCTCATGTATCACCAAGAAAATATACACACATATCGAAGAAAACAACATTCTCACAGAAAAACAGAGAGGCTGCCGTAGAAGTCATATGGGGTGTAAAGAGCAACTGATCATCGACACAACAATACTAAAACAAGTACACAGACAACACAGACACTTACATGCAGCATATATAGATTACAAAAAGGCATTTGACAGCATACTACATTCATGGCTCATACAGATATTATAACTTCATAAAATCAATACTACATACATCATATTCCTACAAAACATAATGCAACACTGGAGAACAACACTACACGTCATTATAAATAGCAATCACGTAGCCACACAACCAATACACATTGAACTTGGTATTTTTCAGGGCGATTCCCAGAGCCGACTTTGGTTCTGACTCGCCCTAAATCCACTTTCCAACAAACTGAACACATCGAATTGTGGCTATAATATCAAACAAAACCGAATAACACACTACACACTCTCACATCTTTTATACATGGACGATAATAAGCTGTATGCCTCAACACAAACACAATTACAAAAGCTGTTAAAAATCACACACAAATTTTCAAAAGACATCTGGTCTAGGCCAAACTCCATGCAGGGATGGGCAAACTTTTCTGACCGCGGGCCTTACGGACTTCTGTAAGGTCTCTAGCGGGACGCATATAAAAAACTGTTTTTACTTTCCGATACATGAGGTACTAATAATAGAAAAAATATTGCGATCATGCCGGAAATCAGCGTTTTATTTTCAACGAATTTTCATGGCCACTCTCTACCACTGCTACTGTCTCAAAATCCGTTGCCCCAATAGGTTACATATTCAAAAACATGGAAAATCGAGTGGGGCACATGCCAGATTTTTTTAAAGGGGGACGTTTTAGCTTACAAAATTTAAATTTAATTAATTATGTTGCTTATTTATATAATTTAACACTTTTATGGTAAAATTTAAAAAAAAAATCTTACACTTGTGCACGCGGGCCGCACACATCGCCGTGGAGGGCCGCATGTGGCCCGCCGGCCGTAGTTTGCTCATCACTGTTATAGACGTTTAAGGAAAACTTGATGATAAATAAATATCTTAAAAATTAATATGGCTAAAACATCATTTTCAAAAAGAAAATTTATTTCATTTATTGAAAATTTTGTAATATGTATAATAAATAGATTCCAACTAAATTAACTGTGCAAGAATAAAAGAAATAATGTGTCTTCTGTGAAATATAAATTCCCACTTCAAATTAATTCATATAAGTTAATTAATTTCATTGAATTTAATTAACACAAAGTTTTGCTATAAACAATATAAAGGTTATAATAATTTAATTATAAAAGCAACAGTAGAAATGAAGAAGTAAAACACAATTAGTATACTAGAAATATTCTTAATACAGAATTATTATAAAATAAAAATTAAGAAATTTAAATGGATTTATTATCTTACTATTTTTTTGAATTATCAATCTTCATGCTTCGTTAATATAATGTATTATTTATTGTATTTTTCGCTTACAATCATTTATTTATATAAAAAATAATCATATATTTTTGTTATTTCGATTTTATTTATTAGCTTGTGTGTATGTATTAAACAATATTAAAACTATAAAATGTGTGGTATCAAAAATGTATTAAGGAGAAAAACAAACATGAATTTATGAGTTATACGAGCTCATAAAATAATCTAAACTTATAAGATGAATTCTGTGTAAACTGCTTTTAACGGTATGTCACTTCGTTAGTATGTTATACTTTCTAATCACTTTAGAGCAGACCTAAACATTACATTACATCTAAACTTAATTAAATATAACATAAAATGTCCAATATCGTATTTAAATTTTATAACTTCTCATTAATTATTAAAAAATGAAATTAATTTTTTTCCATTGAGTTCATTGAAAATAATTAATTCATAAAAACAAATACATTATCATACTAGATAACATTTTTGAAATTACTGCTTTTTCTTTAAATTCAATGGAAGAAGAAAAACTGAACAAAATACATATTGATGAAAAAACAATAGCACTTTTCAATTTTATCTCATAACATTTCTAATTCATTTTGTTTCGGAAACGTAAATATTTATTGTTTTCATTTATAGTAGTTCTTCCGATTTTTAACAAATTACAATCATTTATATAAAATTGGCATAGCCTATAGAAGAAATATATTAAATTTTTGTAGTTATTTTGATTTTGTTCTAATTTCGTTCATTTGAACATTATTTTCTTTTAATTATAGAAGAAATAATTTTACTTTTTGTTTAAAAATTGAATTATTATGCACTCAATTATTAAATTTAATTTCATTTGAATGTCAGATATGAAAGTGAGGGTTATATAAAAATTTATGTAAGGATTTATTTCCATGGCTTGAATTACACTGTTTTTTTGAATAAGACAATAGATTTAATACTACATAAATAAATTGCTATAACTTATAACTTTATATAATGACTATTTTTCGAAAACGTAAAATCCATTTGAAATCTAGTTATATAACTTATCCTTATAGAATTCTCAAAGGGTAACAATTTTGTTGCTTATTGTTTATGTCTAACATTTATTTTGACTATATAATTTTCAAGATATGCAGCGTTGCTTAAGTTAAGGTAGTCATTTTTTATAATTTACATAAACATAATTAACATTATAATTTGCATACTTTATAATTATGTAATTAACATATTATTTATAATGTTTATAAACAATGTTTGTGTTACTGTGTATGAAATGTTTTAATTTAATCCCAAAACTGCTGCAACACATTAAGAACTGTCACTTTATAATCGAGTCAGTGGCACACCCAGAATCTTTGGCCTCTTCTTCCCCTCCAAACAACATATCTGTTTTAACTTTCAACACACATTTTCTTAACCGTGGGATCGATAATTTGGATGTAATTAAGAAATAATTAAGTTGTAATTAGATCAAACGAGGGAGAAACGAAATAAACAAAAAAAGGAGTTCTGTCAAACAACTTCGAAGAATTACGACAACAGTATGGATGG
Source organism: Androctonus mauritanicus (assembly GCA_011317285.2). Lineage (NCBI taxonomy): Eukaryota > Metazoa > Arthropoda > Arachnida > Scorpiones > Buthidae > Androctonus > Androctonus mauritanicus. The sequence goes on along the minus strand of WUQG02417194.1, from coordinate 1,599 downwards.
TATTTCGAACGGCTCGCGAACTTCGTCCACAATAATAATAAATCGCTGAGAGTATTTACATCAGGTGTCCGCCAGATAGTCGCGAATCGGACACCTGCCTCGGCGAAAATTCGAGAAATAAACATCTTTGTTTTTAGCCCGAGAATAAGAGTCAGATAGGGCACCGATATTTAAGAGCTGTTGCGCTCTCGTCCGGGAGCTTGCTTGCTTGTTTTCCGACGCTTGTCCCAGAGGTCCGAGTTCCATCCAGTCACAGCCATCGTTTCGTCGTTTCCCGACTGCAACTCCTTTCCGTCATCCGTCCGGCCTAATAGATAATTAGTGCTCAAACGGTTTCTTCTACTTCACCTTGGACCACCAAGCTTTTACTTTTCCTTGGCTGGATACCAAGATACCTGATTTTAGATATAGGACTTCTCCCCTCTGTGTGCATCCTTGATTTCGTTATGAACTGAAGACTGTGTGATTTAAGACTAAAGACTGTCAATAGTGATCGTCCATCTAATTCATTAGTTTGGAATCTTCCGGTTGCGTCGACTGTGTCTCCCGGAGAACTAAACTATATATATACGCATATACAGTATATCAGGTATTTCTCCTCTCATTGTCAAATCATAGTTCACACATATTGTGAATGAAATCTCTCAAAAATAAAGGAAGTTGTTCTCATTGAACGTCGTCTCCGTTTCATTCGCCGACTCTCATTACCCATCCTTACGCGCGTCCCTCGCCGCACTTAGGTCAACGCCTGTCAATATCGTCTTCGGCCTGTGGGGCAAGCCGGGTCCCACATAACTAATTTTTAAGAAATGAAAATTATATAAAAATTTTTATACAAACATCTAATGAATAGTAATGACGGTCCCCCATTCAGTTTAGTGCCCGGGGTACCGCCACTCGCTCCTCTCGAGATACGCCACTGAATCAAGCTAATATGATTATAATTTGTTTAAAAATATATAAGATGTTCAATTTGACAATACATAAATACTTTTTAAGTAATTTATAAAATTTTAAATTTAATTTTTATGAAATTGAACAACACTCAGTTTAATTAGGATTGAGTTCATAATTTCGGAAAATTTTAATGAAATTCTTTTAGAGAAAATCAATGTGAATGCCTAACATACTTTTGAGGCCTCTAGAATAGTGTGGCCTCCGTACATTAAGTAAGGAAAAGTAGGCCATTATATAGAGTCAACTCTATACAATGCTTATTGCATAACTTATAACAATTTACTTATGCAGTAGAACTCCGTTTATATATTTTTGAAGGGGGTTGATAAAAAATTATGTACAAGTGAGATTAACGTTAAAATGAAACTTTATTTTAACTTTTAATGTATTTTTCAACATTAAAACTTAAAATTTAAAAAAGTTCAACTACCTACTGTATTACATATTGTGGACTTCCCGGCAGTCGGACAGCGGAATTTAACAGGCAATTGGCCTAAAGACCCGGTCCACGTTAAACACGTGAGTAAGGACGACGAATGAGGCTGACGACTCGAATAATAGAGACGGAGAACCACATTGAATAGACTTCAATAGCTTCTTTATTCAACATATATATATGAAGACGTGAGAGAGAATTAAAAT
>WUQG02417183.1:0-15570 GCA_011317285.2 Androctonus mauritanicus | reverse complement strand
AACCGGTATTTTAATTTTCATTTACCGAATTACCGGTAAATGAAAAAGTCGGTAAATTTACAATCCCTAATGTACACTATAGAGAATTTACTCCCCTCCTAATAAAATGTAGTTTATTCTTATACAATGTTTCTTCCATTAATACTATTTTATTGTAATAGTGATTGTTTTTATACTTATTATTATTTTATTTTATTTTGCTATTTTTATTTGTAACCATAGAAACTTAATACCATTCTATTTTGTTCAAATTTTAAAATTTACTTAAATAACACCTTATAAAAATAATATAAGGCAAGACAATATCAAGACACTAATTTATATATTTATAATATTAAAACAGATGATGTTTATGAAGATATAGAAAAGGAATGATTATTTCAATATCTCTGATTATTCGGATAATAATAAATACAATATGCCTAGAATTAACAAGGTATTCAGTAAAATGAAAATAATGGGAAGATAGTAACTGAATTTGTATGATTAAGATCAAAGATGTATGCATTAAAAATTAGAAGGTGATAATGTTTAAAAGAAATCTAAAGGAGTAAATGTGAGATTTAGGCAGTGGATGGCACACGTTTGAACTATCAGACAAGAGCTCACAAAACACACATCCTTTATTTACAAAACTAGAAGACTAGGTCAAGGTTGCCAGGTACTACATAGGTGTCCTAGCAGACAAAGTACACAATAATTTAGTAATAGTTTGTGTATAACCAACAGTTCAGACCAAGCTCGTTAACTAAAATTAATCTTATGTAAGTCAGGGATTGCCTGTATTGCCTTTCTGCAGAAAATATGAAATTCATATTTTTTTGTAAAGTTGTTAGGCTATATGTTTGACTAGTTATATAGTCTTGATATAATTTAAGGTTAACATAACTGATGTATTTAAACTATTGAAAAGTTTAGGTTATATGAATTATATTTTTAAACACTAATTTATTTAAAACAATTTGATGTGTTCACCATTGCAGTTAATTTTACATTGAATTTTTAATGAGTTAAAATCAATGTAAACTTAAAACTTTTCTTATTATAATGAGGGCTTTCTTCTTTTATATATATTAAATCAAAAATTGAATTAATTACTGACATTCTTAATTGCTCAATTAAATAATGCTTCTAAGTTTCTTTTATAAATTGCAATGTTATATCATCTGTAAAAAAAAAAAAAATCCTTCAGCAGGTTACAATTTATTCAATGTCTAGGTTTTCTGACAAACATTTTTTCTATACATATCAAATATTAGACTGTGACATCATACTGCTAGCAGATATCTAATACAAATAAATAACAATAGGACCAGACTTTGTTCACTGACACATTTATTGTAATTACAATTTTAGGAATCATCTTTTTAAGAAACAAAAAACTGATAAACTGTTGGCACTTCTATTTTTGATTAATTAAATAACTCTTTATATTATTTTATCATTTATTTAAATATATTTTGAATGCACTTTCAGTTCTGTTAATTTCAATAATAATAATGTTGATTTGAATTAATTTTAATTGTAAAAATAACAATCTGTGAATGATCTACACTGATCACATGATAAAGTGATGAACTACTTTATAATGTTTAATTTTGTCAGAAACTTCATTTAAAAAGAGAACATTTGTGAAATTTAAAAGCATAATAATTTCATTTCCTTGTCAAAATTTGTTCTAGTTAAAATATTTGTAAGAATTTATGTTGTAAAGCTTGTAAAACTGAGTGGGAAGAAACATTATTTTTGAATGATGTTTTAGATCCCAAGTGGGATTGAATTTTACATTTGTCAAATAAACTCATAAACAATTCCTAAGAGAGAAACAAACCAATGCATCCAATGATTTGAGGCCATGAGTCTTGATCATTGAAAATTAGTATAACTTTATTTTGACTGTTTTCTCTACCAATCTGACACAAGAGATAGTATCTCATGACAATGAAGAGCATAGTTTCAATTTGAACCTTCTCTTCGGTTTGACATGATTGGAATTAAAAGAAGATAGGAGGAGGGGAAAACATTTTTTTAATAGTTATCATGCATCTTAGCAACTTTTTCTTAGCTCTCAGCTCTCTTTTATCTATTTCATCTCTTTCTTCAATACTCTTCTGTTGGATTAATGTCATCATCTTATGTTTGTCAGTATTTTTATTTCATTTATCAAATATTATTCAGCAAAATAACTAAAGAAAATATGAAAAAGAAAAGATTCTCTCTTATAGGTATACTTATAGGTCTTACATTAATATATTATATAGTCCCCATATAAATTAAATTTTTCTTTTAGTTTTGTTATTTTCATTAACTTTTTTCTCTATTTCTTGTCTTCAATTTGTTATAATTCAATTTGTTATATTTGTTCTTAGATTATTTATATTATTACTATTATTATTTTATATCAAATAAATGTTATATTAATTATATATATAGTTTAATTGTTGATTGTTTCCATGCTTCTCATCTTCATTCTTTAATCCTGACAAACTGTTTTCCCTATGCTTGCTTCTGATTTTTTGGTCAAAATCCTGACATGCACTCATCTAAATATCATACATTATATTGGAGCAACACATTCTAAACTGCTCCTAGTTTTAGGATCTGGTATTCAAATTTTAGGTGGATATGTGTACAAGATTTTTCAACCCTGCAGACCCCACAAATATACATAAATTTTATAGTATAACATTTTTGACTTGTTCAGTCCTCCTCAATTGATAGAATACAAATAAACATAAACCAGAACAAGAATATAAACATGTTAGAACAAAAATTTTAAATTTTTGTATTTTAAATTTATATTATGTAGTGCTTTATGTATCAGCCCTTTATTGTTTAAAACATTATTGAGTTGTAAAAATATTTACATTGAATAAATTGTAACTTACTGAAAGTTTCTGTTGTTTATATATAGATATATTCATAATAGAAGACTATAAAAGCAATAAAGTATGTATTATATTATCATTAAATTATTATTTGTTTATAAATAATGGTTTAAGATGACTCTAAAAATGATCTGAAAACATTATTAGGTAATTTATGATACATATAATATATATATATATTTATATTATTGTTGTTATTATTATTACTTTCAGAAAAGAAATATTTCTGATGAAGAAGTAACAAATCATGAAGAAAAAAGTATTTTTCATGATGATGATGATGAATTGAAGTATGATTCATTTCATCAAAAACATAAAAATATTTCTGTAATTACTTCTGAGAAAACAAATAAAATTTACATAATTACATTATATATAAAGACTACAGTAATAATTTTTAAATTATTAATGTAGCCTTTTTTCTAATAAAGATATTAAATATGTTTGATAGTAAATAGAAACTTATTAACTACATATTTTTTTTTAATAAAATCCATTTTTAAATATGATAGATGGCCAACTTTACAAGTAAATCAAGAAGAATTTCTGAAATCCAAGAAGGAAGAATTTTCTTCATATACTCATGTTCCTTCAAAAGATAAAATATCAGTAGATTGTCATTCTCATTCTTGTACATCTAAAAGGGATATTCCGAATAAAGAAGAACGCAAATCGGAAGCTGTCAGCAGCAACATAGAAATTAATTCAATTAATCAAGTTTTTTTAGCAAGCTTTCTTGAAAATAATGAAGAACAAAAAGAATCAATAAAAAATATTCAGTCTGATTTAAATATGACATGCTTAGAAGATATAATAGAAACCTCTAAAGAATCTTCAAATCTTACTCCAGAACAAAATAAATACAGTGACATTACTAATGCTGAAACTTGTGAAATGGAGAGCACACACATTCTAACAGATAATGTTACTTTAACAGAAAATTTTGATATGCTTGAAAATGAAGATTCTAGTAAAAAACAAGAAAATAAAACAATGATTTTCAATACTGAAAGTTGTTTGAATTTAGAAGAAACAATGTGTATAAATGCAGATATACAGTATAGAAATATAAATTCTGTTTTGAAGGAATCAGAATATATAAATGAATCAAATATTAATAAAAATGTTACAACATATTTAAAAGATATTTCAGAAATTACTTGTTTATCCTCACCTGATTTTCAAGATGAAAACAATGATTTTATTCTTAAAAATGTGGATGAAATAAATAAAAATTCTGATGAACATGAAAGTGAAGATGAACAATTTTGTAATGATGATAATAATGACAAACAAGAATATGATAAAACAATTTGTTTTAATAACAACACTTCAATGAATTTAGAAGAAACAATGTGTGATAACTTAGATACAAATGTTATTAAAAACAACTCAGTTTTGATAAATGAAAATATAAAATTGCTTAAGTCTAAAAATGTAATAAATAATATGAAAAAAACAGAAAATGAGGAAAATATAGCATCAGAAAATGAAGGAAAAATACCAGAATCTGTTATACAACATACAAATATTCATGATCAAGTATCAGTAGTTTCAGAAAGAAAAATTTTTTCTGATGGAGAAGTAAAAAATCATGAAGAGAAAAGTATTTTTCATGATGAGAATGAATTGAAGCACGATTCATTGTATCAAAAAGAAAACTTAAAAAATATTTCTGTAATTACTTCTGAGAAAACAGATGAAATTTATACAAATGCTAAAAACATATCAATGTTTAATTATGAAACAGGAAGTGAAGATGAAATGAATCATTTAAAAATTAAACAAAATACTAAAGAAAAATGTATTGCAGATTTATCTTATAAATCATTAAACAAAACAAAACTATTCTGTCAAGATATGAATATGACTGAGCCAAATGCAGGAAAAATATTTGAACACAGCTTTCTTAATTCTCCAGATACAAAAAATAAAGGTAGTGACAGAGATGATAAAGATAGTTCTGTTTTAACAGCAACTTTAACTTACAAAACTGCAAATAATACAAAACAATTTAATGAAGAAAATGTAAATTTACAAGAAAAATTAACCAAAGATTCAATTAAGGAAAGAGATTATAAAAATCCAAATTTAAAAGAAAGTTCAAATAAAAATTTGATATTTAATAAAAGCAATGCAAATTCACAAAAAAGTATTATTGAAGGCATTGAATATCCATCAAATTCTAACTGGGAAAGTTTGTTAAATATTCATGAAGAAAAAATTGAATCTGATCAGTTAAAATCAAAATCGATAACAAATGTAAATGCTGATGAAAGTATAAATGATAAGATTTTGATAGATAAAATTTGTGAAAATATTGAATATCCATCTGATTTCAGTTGGAAAAGCTTAGTAAATATTCATCAGGAAGAGAAGCAAAATGAGATGTCATTATCAAGACAGACACATACTGATAAAAATAAAGAAAACATTGATCAAAACATTCATCAGTCTAAAAGTATCAAAATACCACATGATGAGAATACTATGAGTTGTTTTTTTAATAAAGATGAGGAAAAAGTTATTAAATGTAAATCAAATATATTTGTAAATGATCAGCATACCACTTTGAAATCAAAAAATAAAATTAATACTTCTAATTCTTTTTGTAATTCAAAAATAATCAAGCCAAAAGATGATCTGAATTTTTCAAAATTTATACATGATGATACAATTGATTTTCAGTCTGAAACAAGTGATATAAATTCCAATAAAACATTAAATAAAACAAAAATGTTTGATGAAACTATGAATTTTACAAATAAATTACCAGAAATATATCAAGAACATCATCATCAGATTTCATCTAAAGATAGTACTGAAATTAGTTCTGAACATCACTTAAGTTCAACATATAAAGATTTTGATAAAACTTCAGGTGTAACAAAGTATTTTGAACATGAAGAAATGAATTTAACCGGAAAATCCATGAACATGCATTGGGAAGCAGAATCTCCAAAATCTACAATAATGGATGAAACTAGAATTAAGCATAAATTTGATATAGAAACAACAAATACACAGACAACTTTAAATAAAACCAAATTTTGTGATGATGATATGAATCTGACTAATGCCAAATGTTTGCAATCATTAAATGATACTGAAAATACATTCACCAATAAAATTGGTAATGTAACAGTTTCATCTGATATATTATCAAATTCAAATTTAAATAAAAATTTGAGTGGAAAAAATATAATTGATAACTGTGAAAATATGCAAAAAAATACCATTGAAAAAATTAAATATCAAAGTTTTGTGAATAAATCAAAACAAAACAATTACAATGATTCAATGCTGGCAGAAAATGTTTGTTCTATACAAACATATCAGGTAAAAACAAATGAAAAAATATTGAATGAAGATACATATTCAAATTCATTGAAAAATAAATTGGCATGCAATGAAATTCAAGATGGAAACACTCAGGATTTAAAAAAAATAATAAAACAGACAAGAGGAAATTATATTGCAGATGATGAACTTGCCAAAAATGAAAACGATTCAGAAAGTTTAAAAGGAATTTCAAATAAAAATAATGTCTATGAAGACTGTTCGGTTTATAGTATAAATAAAAATATGAATAAATCAAATTTATTAAATCCACAGTTTAACGTAGAAGATAAAGAAAATGTGCCTGTTGTAAGAAGAAAAAGAAGTTATGATGAAAATGAAATAAAAACTGATTTTTATTTTGACAACATAAAATCATATAATAAAAAGCAAAAAATTTCTGATGGTACATCATCAAATTCTTGCACCTGGAAAATTAGCTCTTGTAAAGAAGCAGAAAATGAAATTACCGATAATCTTAAAACAGATTTAATTTCAAATCAAAAACAGCAAATAAGTGATGATGATAAATTAAGTGATATGAATAATTCTCAGTTTAATGAAATGATTAAATTAGGAGACAAAGCAGCAAAATGTGTTGAAAAGGATAAAAGTCGTATTATTAATCCTGTTATAGAAATTATTAATAATAATGAAAATAATACAAATAAAATTGATCAAAATGAACAACTTTTGAATTGCAATAATACAGAATTAAGTCAACCAATAGGATATTTTAAAGCATTTGATAAAGATAGTAGTGATTCATTCCAGGATGTTACTCAACCTTATTCACTATTAAATTTGATTCCAATTAAACAAGTAAGAAATAGAAAACAAGATATATGTGATATTGATAATATTTATCCACAAATAAATTATAAAAGATATTCAAATAAAAGTTTTGATGAGAATAATTATTCAAGAAGTAAAGTTTCTTCTGAAAAAAACAATGAAGATCTTTGTCAGAAAACTAAACCTGATACTGAAAGGAATATTAGTATACCATGTTCTGATTCTGTTTCTCAAAGTGGAACAAATCAGAAATTATCTAATAAAAATGAACCAAATTTAGATATTTCTACAAGGATTTCAAGTCTTAATAATATAAAAGATAAAAATGAATCTGTATGTGTGAAAACAACCTCAAAAGAAAGTATGCGTTTGGCTTATGAATGTGATGAAATTGAAATATCTCCTGTAAAACTTGATTTACAGAAATCTATTGATATTTCAAATATAAATGACAAAGAAACTGTTGATATTAGTGGACTTTTAAAACAGAATGCTAATTTATTTTTGCCTATGAGTTCAACACGTATTATTAATTTTGATCCATGTGTTGATGTTACGTTCAATAAATCGGAAATTGAAACTATTTTACCAGAAGAAGAAGAGAAACCTTTTGCTGGCCATCAAAATTCAATTTTAATGGAACATTTTGATGATGTAATTGCTTCTTTCAGACAGAATAAAGACAATCATAATAAATTTGAAACCACTAAGAATAATAGTAAAACTACAAATGCCAAAGAATCTAAAACTGAAAATTATGAAAAACAAAATTTTAATGAACAAAAAGCAGAAAAATTAAATATTACTAAACTTGTTAATACAAAAATAGATAATTCAGTGGAGATGCTTCTTGATGAACAGGAAATATTGTATCATTCAAGTATGTTTGGTAATAGTAAAGAAAATTATGATAAGCCAACATCTGTAAAACAAAATTTTACTTTTAATTTGTCTACTAAATCTCAGATGATAAATGAAAAGCCTAATGCAAGAAATGAAACAATTATAAAAGAAAAAGATGATGTACAGATTTCAGAACATATATCTCCAAACAAAAGTAAAAAACTGAATGAGACAATTGTTATAGAAAAAGAAGGTATACAGAATTTAGAAAATAAATGTCAACAGAGAAATGAACAATTAAATGATATTCAGTTTTTTGGTATTGCATCTGATATAAAAGGTTCTTCCTTGAAAAGAAAAGTTAATGATGATAAAGTAAATTTATGTCAAACATATATATCAGAGAAAAAGATTTCAACAATTACAAGTGAAAATACAGAATTGCAACCAGTAAAACGTCTTAAATTACAAGATGATGATGATGACTTGAAAGACAGTTCAAACAATTGTTTAAAATCTGCTATTAATTATAAAGAAACTAGTGAAAAATGTAATATTCAAGATGATTCTTTAGACATACATGGCTTATTAAGTAATATAATGAATAAAAATGAGCAAATAGTGAATAAAAGCATGCAAAATATACCCAATAACAGCAAAATAAAAGAAAAAATTTTAGATGAAGTTTCTTTGAATCTTGAAGAAAATGCTATCCAAATGTGTTCAGATCAAAAAGCAATTACACAAGATGAAAAAGAGTGCAATCAAATTATAGAAGCAAATTTACATGAAAACGCTACTAATGAAAATAAAAATGGAACAATTTTTGAAGATTTGTTTGTTAACAATGGTGTAAATTCTGAGCAGAATAATATAATTGCAGATAATGAGATCAGATTGGATGAATCTGCATGTTCAACAACAATAAATGTAGAAAATTTTATTTTAGATAATTTACAAACAAGTTTAGTTAAATCTGTGCGGACACCTTTTGTGCAGAGAGACTTAAATTCCGAAAAAGGAGGAAAAGAAAAAAAACAAATAAAGAATGAAACTTTTATAATGAATAAAATGGAACAGTGTATTGTATGTAATCCCAGCATTTCAAAAACTTTTCTAGAAAACAACTTGACAAGGCAAAATTTAAATGAAGATGAAATAGTGCATGATGAATCGTGTTGTAATAAAAAAAAGAAGGATGAATCTTTAGAGAAGATACAAGAGGTATATCTTAAAGAATATGATTAAATTTTTCTTTTTTAATTTAAATATTTACTATAGCTAATTAATTCTATTATGATTTAAAGACTAAATAAATCCCATTTCTTTAAAAAAATTTGAAATATTTTTGAAAGAATTTTCCTTTTAAAATTTTATTTAATCTATATAATCTATGGATGCATAAGTTGTTAGTGAATATTTTTAAGAATGGAAAAAAATTAGTTTTATAAAATTGAATTACATTTTAAATCTTTTAAAATTAATGATGAAAGCTGTTTTAAATTTTGAAGCTTTAAGTATTTAATGAAGAATTATATAATTAATTTTATATACTATAAGAATTTAAAAACATTGACAAAACTTTATTTATTCTATATATTATACTGAAACTAAAAGAAAATTATTTATTTATATTTTAATTAGAATATTTAAATTTTTCTATATTGTATTTTGCTGAATTTGCATTTTTATAACAAAATTATTAAATATTTTAATTATATTAAATTTTTTCTATTTTTTTGTTTTTTTTAAAGTGTTCTGGAACTCATGTTGAAGAAAACGAAGTCAGTCCAAATAACAGTAAATCTGAGTATGTCATTTTTAATTATTGAAAGTTTTTATAAAATAAAAATTTTACTCCATACTTAAATGATAATTACTATATTATGTTTGAAAATAAAATAAAAATTAATAAAAAGAATTAACCATGTTGGTTTATTCTTCATTAGGAAGTCACAACTGTGTTCTAAATTAAATATATAGCCTCATTCATTCATCACATAACTGCTTGCAGCATAGAGAGCAGAAGCTAATTATATGCTTTATAATTGTTTTCCTTATATTTATCCATAATTTTGAAATCTTACTTTACAATCTTTGTAAATGATATCTTGATATATGCATATATACAATATCTAAGTGCTAATAAATAACATATGAAATCTATTATGAGTTTAATAGCTGGATATAATGATAATGATAAATTATCATCATAAAATAAAATGATAAAAATAATTTTTTTATTGCATTTGATAAATGCATACATGCATTTATCATAACTTTATACATTTTTCATTTCAGAAATTGCTATCAATAAATTTGCATTTCTATTATACATTTTTTATAGAATTTCTACATTTTAAAATATTTGAATTTTTCTGTAAGTTTAATTATAATCTTTTATAGATTTGATGAAATACAACCACCAGTATCACTACCAGTGAAAATGTCAGTTATCCGAAAATTGCGTGACAAAATAAATATTTTTTACAGGTAAAAAATATTTATATGATATGTAATATCTATAAATATTTCTATAAATATCTAAATAAATAAATAAATTAGAAAAAATATTTATTTATTTTTAGAAAAAATAAATTAGAAAAAATATTTATTTATTTATCTATTAAATAGATAAATAAATAAATATTTATCTAAATAAATAAATATCTAAATATATCTATAAATATTTATGTGATATGTAATATCTATATTATTACTTTATTTACAAGATATCCTTGACTTAAGATCATTTGACTTATGGTATTTTAATCTTACAATGGTATTTATGATATTCTGATTATGGCTATTTTCATAGCATATTGGCTATAAATATTTTTTTGTTTTATTAAAAATGTAATAAAGCAGTCACTTATCTTGGGGATCCAGGTTCAATTTTGGATGATTTTATATCTTGTAGTCAGTGTTAAATTCTGGATTGTTTTATAATCTTGAGGACCTCTGATCAAATTAGGATGATATGATCATCATAAAGGATTCAATATTCCAATGTCTATCATTACTACTAAAATTATTATTACCGTTATGGATTATTTTTGACTTATAATGGGATTATCAAAACAACCCCATCATAAGTTGAGGACAACTTATAATTAAAATACTTATTGACAATACAATAATAATATTTTAATTTTCTTTTTTAAAAATGATAAATTTTAACTCTATAATAACCAAGTCTGTATGCTAAACAGCAGAGGTGATCAAACTTCATGTTGCTAGGAGTCATATATAAAAACCTCAGATATTTGAGATCCATAATCAATTTTCTTTGGGTAATCTTAATCAATGGTTTCAAAAATTAATTATTATATATTTTTCCTATATCTGCTTTGTATAGATGCATAATATTTTTTAAAATAAATTAATCAATAAAAAAATGCATTATTTTAAAATTAAATAGGTACTATTTCACACTAACTTTTCATTATTTATGATATGGAGTCACATTGGAGGTTAGTATTCTTGCAATGACTAAATTTTCAGAAGTGACACCTCATAAGAAAAATGTAGCTGCTACTTTACATACTGAAGGTATGTAAAGTAGCAGCATATGGAATAGTTGAGAGTTCATTTTCATTGCCAATATGCAAATATTGCAATTTTATTAATTAATTGTTTTAAAAAATGAGAAATGATGATAAAATAAGTTGTGATACATGTTCCAAATTACCAAAGAGCTGCATATAGCTCATGAGCCACAATTTGGCCTTGGTGGTTATATAGTGTTGACAATTGCATGAATCAATTAAACCCATATAATTTATAGGCTGTGGGAACCTGAGCAATAGATGGAACCTGTCTTTTGGGAAATTTAATTCTCAAAAAACTCTGTATTAAATATGCTTATGGAACCATCATATTCAAGGGTTCAATCTATTTGTTCTTATTTCATAGATATTTAACTATAGTTTAAGTAGTACTCAAAAAAAATTGCATCACTTAATTTTTCATACCATTTTCTCAAATCTGTCTTTGTGTATTCTTGAATAGAATGAACAGGAATAGTAAATAAAAAAAGTGTATCAAACATAGAGTACAACTTATTTTAATCTCTCAGTTTTCAAAACAATTAGATAATAAAATTATATTTGCATATTAGTAATGACAATGGATTCTCAGCTATTTCACAGGTTGAATAACTTTCAGCATGCAAAGGAACAGCCTTACTTTTCTTATGAGTTATCACCTGCAAAGATTTAACTATTACAAGAACATCAATCCCCAGCTACAAAACTGACTACATGCATTCCACGTTTGTTCTATTTATAGTCAGTTATTGGATGATTAAATTGTCAATGGCATATTACATCATCCAAGAGAGCTTATTATAACACAGTGATGTAATATGAGCAACTGACAATGTGATGCATTATATTTATTAGAATATTCAGCTAAAAAGAGTAAGTGATTCAATTTTTTTTGACAATTCAATTCTATATAACTCTTGCCATCTGTAAAATTTATTAAAATTTTGTAAATTATTCTTATAATTCTGTATTATTTGCTGATTGCATCTTTTGCAATGTTTGATTAAAAATTTAAAAAAGCCTCAAATTCATTTATATATTAGGTCTTAACATGGTCAACTTACTTGATTAATTTGTCCAAAAAATTTCTATGTAAATCAACAATATTTAAAAAGATCTTTAGAAAATGAAATGGCCAAATGAAATTTATGAGTATACCTTAAGCATTCTAAATAAGAAAATTTAAGGCCATAAGTGATATTTCTACAAAAAGTAAATTATTTAATGAAATTTTCATTGGCATTTTATGGAAATTTAACAAAAATAGACACGTGCATCCTGAAACCGCGTAAATCGGGGACCTGCTATATTTCATTATATAATTTAAAATTTTTGTTTTTAATGAAAAACTGCATTAATTTATCTGCAAAAGCTACAGAATAAATAGATTTGTTTTTATGAAAAATTTGAAAATGTCTAATGCAAGCCAGAAATCTTAATATTTTCAAATATTTACACTTCTGACTGATTTTTTAAGTAGTAAATGTATTATTTGATAACTCTGACCTATATGATGATAAATATAACATGAAAATTTAATTAAAAAAATTATGCTATATAAAAAGTTTTAATTTATTAGAATTAATAATTAAGATTATATACGATAACCTAAAAATCTGTACAATATGTAAAGAAAATAAAGAAGTGATTATTCATTATAAATAATTTAATAGAGTTCTTAATTTATCTAAATTAATTAAATTTATTTTTCAGTCATTGGTATAAATGGAAAATTAAAACATTGGATAAAGGTCAAATCATTTTTGACTTTTTAGATTTCAAATATACTGTTACATTATATTTTCAAACACCCATATTACAAGATGAGGAAGATGATGAAAGTTGTGTGCTTAGCAGTATCAAGCTTGAATTTCTGAATATATGTAAGAATATTTGTATTTTTTTTAATTAAAAATTTTTTTGTGAAAATTTTATTTTGCATTTCTATAAATTAAAAGTTTTTATGAAAATTTAATGTTTGTTAAGTTGTAAAGCTTTTTAAATTCTTAATTTTTGTTTGGTAAACTTAAAATAGATTTCATCCATTTGTTTTTACTCAGTAAATTTTATATTTTCATTAATATCTTGCAAAAATTTTAAATTGTAAATTAAAATTATTTTATTCCTTTAGTGAAGTAATGTATTTGAAATTCTATTTTTTAAAATAAATAAGCTAATAATAAATAAATATTTTTATATTAATATATATTTCTAATTCAAATATGAGCATTCCTTTAGTTATGAACATTCATACTTATAAATGTGAGATCTCATTTTCAAACTTCACAAAATTTCAAAAATTCTAATCATTTTAAACAATCTGATATTATAATGTTCTAGTAACTAATATAATATAAAATTATATATTTAGTTAACATATTTCAAGATGGCAATGATTTATCAAAAATCCTTGCTTTATATTCGAAACTTTTCATTCACATCTATGAAATAAGAAACATCTAATTGGTCCAATTCTGAAATATATTATGAAATACAGTATATAAAATTATTTCAGTACTTTTGGAGCCAAAATAACAGCAGTATCTGAATTACAAACAATCCAATTTATGAGCAAACATTAAATAGGAATTATGTTTGTAACTAGAGAAGTATCTGTATATACGATTTTATTTCTACAGTAATGGACAATATTTTGTTGAAAATTGAATGACAAAAAATTTCTCAATGAATTAATTATCAATTGAATATATATAACATAAAAATGATTGTTATATGGAAAAATTAAATTATTTATTGTATAATAAATAGTCAAACTAAAATAACTATTGAATACATTAATAAAGATTGATGAATTAGATATGATCTTTTACACTATTCAGTTTTCATCTTTTTGATAGTTAAAAATGATCAAAGTTGGATCAATTATTATAATTTATTATTCTACTAAATGGTAATTATTTTGTTTAACCTTAAGGGAGTAAAAATACACATTGATAAATGTACATATTTTAGATTTAAATATCTTGGAAAGAATATAACATTTCTATTTTTCCAAAAGCCCATACATATACTTGTTCATATATTGCAAATATTAAATATAGTTTCCAGCAATAATTTATTGATAATAGTAATAATATACATTTAAAATTTTTGGAGATTATATACCGTACAATATATTGAGTAGGCAAACTTTTGGAAGAAAGGACCATATCATATCAAAATGAAATATAGCTTAGAGCTGCACTTATTATGTTATACATGTTCTTTAATAATTAAAAAGAAAACATAAGATGTAAACATTATTTAATATATTAGAAATAAATGACTTTTATGTAATTATTTAAATTCTTTTGTCATTTATCCTCATAATTTGCATATTATACATCTAAATATAAAATGTAAAAAAAATATCTTTTCTCAGATGGAAAATATTACAATAAAAAAAGTGAAGTTGAACATATCGAAGAATATATAAAAAAAAAAAATAGAATATGAAATAAAATTTTTAAAATATGCAATTTAGAAATCTTCGAAGTTTAAGAATTATATTTCACACTTCCTGTTCTTATGTTTTATTGCCTTTGTTCATGTGAAAATATTGTATAATTAATTAATTAATTATTCCACGTGCTAATTGTATTTTATCATTCTTGATTCTGTTTCATGTTACTACTGCCAGGTTAAAATAGGCATATAAAAGCTTAACTACCTCAAACATCAATAATCTGTATAAAAATCATTCATTTTATCTCAATTTTAAATAACTGTGTTCATGTTCTAAACATTGCTGCCATGTTGTAATATAAGCAAATTTTTGGTGGCATTTTATATAAATAAAGCTAAAAAATCCCAATTTCTAAACACTACATCAATTTGCCACAGTAGTAATGACATTATGAGACTTTGGTGGCATATAAAGGAGTGTATCCAAAGATGAAATAGATGTCATCAATGGCCACATGGAAACAGTTTAGCATGCAACCCTGGAAGATCCGGGTCTGGCATTTAGTGAAAAATTTTTTCAGGATCCTGGACTTAGCCCAGCAGTCCTTATCCTTCATCATCTGGCCCCCCTCCACGAGTGGGAGTGTAGCCTGTGGTTGGAACTAATCCTGCCTTTTAGTATCTGATTGGAAAGGGACATAAAACAAAATAGAAAAAAAACTCCCAAAAATCCCACCTTCACCTAATAATTG
>WUQG02417172.1:0-15571 GCA_011317285.2 Androctonus mauritanicus | reverse complement strand
ATCAATCTTGGTTTGGCGATATTGCAGATCTTCAAATATGGAGCGAGTATTTAAATGAAGATCAGATTAAGGAAGCAGGAAAATGTAATGGGAGAAGAAAACAAGGTAACGTTTTTGCTTGGATGAAGACTAAAATATCCGTCTCAGATGAAGTAACGTTTTCAGAAACAGAACTCTGTAAACTTTAATTTATTTTGGTTTAATAATAAAATTAAGATATTTTATATGAATTTCTTACTGAATACTTTTTATTTATTAGAATAGATAGTATTGTAACGATATCGAGTATATTTTTAAGTTATTTTAAACTAAATTTTACTGTAAAGTGAAAATTTAAGCTAAAATGGCTAAATTTTACTTCGAGTGCTTCCACTCATCATTAAATACAGGTTTTGTTCTCTGACAAACTAAAATCTTCATGTCTTTGCTAACATTAGCAATTATAATAAACTTCAATCACCTAATATAATCAATTAAAGCTTTAAACAATTAATAGGTAAACACAATCTAAATTAATGAGTAAACGGTAACACTCAAATTAAAATCTTACTCTAAAAATTATTAAATCAATGTTTTATATCTTTATTCTACTTACAAAGGAATATAACATCAGCATTAATGGCTAATGTTGATTTAAATGCTAAATTTGAATTTAAATTATATAAAATGTTTCATTATTGTATCATTGTTACAAAATTCATATTTGTCTTCAATCCATTTTGTTGATGTCAATTTTAAAAATATTAGTTTATTTAAACGATTATATATAGAGATTTCACAGAAATTTTTTAGATATAGTTAGACTTTATCTGTTATTTTAAAAGAGGCTAATGAAGATTCATATCAATTTTTAAAAAAATATGAAATTATTTTATTAGAAATACCTCAATGTTCTTAGATGAATGCTGAAAAAAGTTTTAATTATTTTTATTTGCAATTTTATAATAAAACTATAAATTATTTTATATCAAAGACATTTTGCAAATTCATTATCAGATTAAAGCATTAATCCAGATTTTTCGGTTACGTTTCTATGATGTTAACTTTCGATTTAGTTCCATTCTTATCAGATATTACTTTGTACTAGTAACAAATAAAATAAATACTGGTATCTTATCTTGGAAACATTTTTTAAGTAGGGAAGGTGGGGCAAAACCGGTACTCCTGTATCTCCGTGATGACTGCTGCAATCTATCAGCGAATTCACAAACTACCTCTAAGCCACCATTATGCCAGTCGGAATTGAATTAGAGACGACAGTGAACGATAGTTGTTTTACTAAATTTTTTGAAAGTTTTTGTGTTAATTTTTGTAAATAAAGATTTTGAAAATGTGGATTGTTACATGTATTCAAATGAGTATCTGGTTTTATTCTACCCATGGGAAAAAACTGGGTATTTGCACTTTTTTAAAAAAACTTCTCCCTAAGGAACAAACACACTTTTGATATAAAATTCCATAGTTTCTGATATGTTAGTACTCTATTGAAGCTTAATAAAATAATTTTGAAAATTTTTCTCTTCGAATTCAAAAACTATGCGAATTCGAAGTTAAGATATCCAATTTTGCTCCATCTTCCCCTACTCAAAATTAGTCTGACAAGTGAATTATTTCAATTAAACCTAATTGATCTCAACCAAACTAAACAATAATTGTAAATGAATTTAAAGTATGATCACAATTTATTAAATTCTGATAGGATCCAATTTTCGTAGTTAGTATTTTAATTAATTTTATTATATTTAAATTTATTTTTCTCATTAATTATATTTATTTTTTATCACAATGACGCAAAATCATGTCTATAAAATACAGGCTAATTTTTAGCGCACGTTTGGTTTCATTTATGTCATTTATAACTGAACGTTTAGTTAGATTATATTATTTTGAGATTTAATTCCATCGAATCTGTTCGATGGATATGAAACAGCTAGCTAATAGCTCTCCACAAGACCAAACTTGTGATAGATTTGGCCTGAATAGAAGAATGGGAGATAAATATCTTTGATTTTAATTATGATAGTTAATCTCCCGTGATATGTATATACATATATAGTATAGATTATATGAAGTATTTTCTTTAACGCCAATTTTCGTAATCAGTAAGTAATTGGAAAGTGACATTAATCCAAGCCCTATTACAGGGTACATAGATTAACCAGGCAACCTGCAGTAAGATTTGCCTAAATGATGGGAATAATCCAAATCTTACAATATAAACTTCATATCTGGATCAGCCGAACTGCAAAGGATAGGGATCGATAGTTCAGGTACCAAACCCTCAAATTAATTAGCTGGATTCGTGAATGTTAAGTGCTAGCTTACCATTTTAAAGTCCATGTTCATTTCCCATGACCCAACCTTCCAAAAATTTCTTTAGGAGGGATCTGAGCCAGCTCATTGTATTCCATCCTTTATCTTAAAGATTGACCCTACTACGAGTCCTTATATACTAAATTGATCCTACTACTAGTGTGATGATGAGCATTGGAATGTTCCCCCGCTTAGTAACCTACAACTGAAAAGTGACATAAAACAAAAAATAAATACCTCTTATAATCCAAGGGGATTCATATTCGATTCGAAGTCGCTAGGTGGTTGCACTCTGCCTTCTAGTTAATCCTATAAAATATATTTAGTGACAGTTAATGAGAGCTCACTATGCGCTAGCCATTAGTGCCAACATCCGTGATGCGTTAAATCAAAAATTTGAAGGAGAGGTTCAACTGGCAGGGTTGAGGCTCCTTCTAAAAAAATTAAAGTATGGGACTGGATATTGAACTCAGTCCTTCATATGATAAGGACTGCTTTACCAAGTGGCCATGTCCACCGGATGGTAAATGATTTGCTTACTATTTCGGATGATCTGAGTTTAATTCCAAGTCTCAATCTCCAACACTTCAATTTTTCAAGAGACATCTACGTCCGGCACGTTGAACCCTATCCTTCAACTTTTCCGTTGATCCACTCGTGGGTATTGGCCAGCTTGTGGTGAATTCTAAAATAGCCGCTGATAAATATGTCCTTCGGCGGCATAATTCAGTCAACCAAGCAGCTATACGACCGATTATAATAATTAAAGCATTACTCTCGAATGACAGATTAATTCAAGAATTAATCATCCCATTTTGAGAGATTAATTCACGAATTATTATTGAATTAATCTCTCGAATTCCAGGTAAATATTCCTGATTCTCTTCTCGATTCCAGGTAAGTATTGTACCTCACATTGTTTTCTTTTATTTACAATTAACTGCTTCACGATCAACAATTGATCGTGAAGCAGGTAAATGTAAATAAAAGAAAACAATATGAGGTACAATATTTACTTGGATGAAAACAAAAATATTCGTCCAAGGTAGTACAATATTTCGTGATACAATTCTGTAATCCTTAAACAAATAATTAATGCCATATAATCTTGATTACAGAAATTTTTTATTAAGATTTTACGAATTAGAATAACAGTATTTATTTTTTTATTGTTAAAAATTATTGAAGCATGCCTAGAATGGCTGTTAATTTTTTTATAAACATAACTAATATTGAATAATTATGATTTTGTAAAAAAAAAGATGATTAATTACAAAAATATTTTTTAGTATTTACTTATTTTAAGGAAAAAATTAACTGTATAATGAGCTGTGTTAAAATAATGAGAAAAAATGTTTTGTTATTCTTACGGGATAAATAAATTAAGTAATTATCAGTTTGATGTGAATAAAAAATGCAATCATTATTTGTTTGTATAGCTTGAATATACTTATTTATTATTTTATCAATGTTCTAATCATAAATTTATATTTAAGTTACCAGGAATTTTATCCTAAATTAGTCATTACATTTTAGTCCAAATTTTATTTTTCTATATTTATTTATTTATAATGGATTAAACATTAATGATGTTTAAAATGGTCGGAATTATTCACGAGTAAAAAAAAAATTAAGTATTTTTGTTAAATTCGAAGTATTTTGCATTTTTTTTCCCACGTGTATATTAAAGTATTTTAATCACTAAATAAATCCTCTTGATTAATTAAGATACAAGTAAATAAATTAAATTTAAATTACAGCGTGTTAATGCGAATGTTTGGATAGAATTAAGTTATATTATTTTTGATAATTTATTAAATATAAAAAAATATATCTTTTTAGCGTCTTTATTATCACTTAAATTATTATTAATCATATAAGAACAATAAGCATAAAATTAGGATAAAAATCATTGAAACAATTAAAGTTAACAGTTATTTTAAATAATCATATTTAAGTTTCTAATGTGTAATAAGTTAAAATTAATTATTTAAAATTTAATTTATTAGTAATAATAATTAAAATTATTTATGTAACTCTTACTAGTTTCGAATTGCCTATAAATTCAGAAAATTTATTATATGTTATCATTAAGTTCAGCTCTGTTACAGAGATTGAGTTATAAATCAATTTTAAACTAATTTATTTTAAATATAGTATAACTCGCGACCTTCATAAATTTTTGTTAAAATTTAAATCTAAGTTATTTGCTTTTTTATTTTTTTATAACATTAAAAACATACAATATTTTGAGCTTCAATAAACAATTTAATTTAAAAATATTGGTTAATTGAACCAAAAAAAATTATATAAAATCAAACAAATTGGCATTAGATTATCTAATTTTATTTATTTAAAAATTTAATGAATCTTTTGGAACATTATTGTCTGTTTGATGTTTTATAAGTTTTTGTATTTTTTGTGTGACGAAAAGAAACAATAAAGGAAAGTTAAAATATTTTTTCCTGTTTTTTATATCGTTTCACATGAAAAATTACCAATCAACTAACTACCTTTAAAATCTGTTCAAAATTACAGAATTTAATTAAATAAATGGAACTTTCCACCATTTTGTTTTATGATAGCGTGTAGAATGCAGAACTTGTTGCTTGATGTTTCCAGAGAACTTCTTTTTTGTTCTCTGAACATTTCAATTGCTTTAAAAGGATAAGTTTAAAAATGAAGTGGAAATATTAAGTGATGTTAAAAAAAAAAAAAAAAATGGCACTTAAAAATTTATTTTTATGTTGTTTACTCGAAACAGAAACGGAAATTGCTAATGTATTTTCATACTGTCAAGAACATATGACGTTGTTAAAAATATATTCTGTAAATAATACTCGGAATTTAATATTTTATTATTTGCGCTCAATATCACGAGTGTTTTAAAACTGCACAACTTTATTAATTTTTATCTGGATAAGTATTAAATAAAAATGTTTAAAAATCTATTTTGATTTTGTTGTTTTCTGATATAAATTTTCTGTTATTTTCCTTCTATTACAATAAATTATTATTATTATTTTTTTCATAATTAATAAAGTTTTAATAGAAACTACTTTTATCCTATAACCTTTGTTATTATAATAGCCTAAATTATTTAAATTTTTTAATGAAATTTCGAAGTAAAATTTATCAAATTTTATTTAATCATAATTTAATTATGGAATTCCAGTTGATAACAGTTGATAAGGGAAACAGGATGATGATAATGGTATCAGTACAGAAATTAATTTTAAATTTTAATTAAAGATCAAATTTTGTGCTGCATTCAAATGAAAAATAAATTTTTTATAACAATATCTTTTCTTAAAAAAAAAAAAAAAAATTAAAATTATTTGAGTTATAGATTAAGTAACTTTGGAAAATATTTTTTTATGATGAATTATCGAAATTTTATGAAAAATAATTATAGAAATCGGTATTTATAATACAATTTCAATGGCAATGATTTAATTTGAAGGAAAATTTTTTACAAAAGAACATTATTTTCATTAATATGTATTTGAAAATTTAAAAAATTGGCTATTTAAAAGAAGGATGAGAGACTTTGAAGAGTTCTTTGAAGTTACAAATTTAAATCAAGTTATATGAACGATTAGTTTGTATTAAACATTGGTAGACGAAAAACGTGATGTTGAGGAATTTTTCCAAAAAAAAAAAAAAAAAAATGTAATCGATATCAACAAAATTTAGATAAATTAGTTGTTTTATATTTTCAGAGTTAATAAATAAATAGCGTTTTTCAACGTGAATTATAATTGAAGTTTTAATCAATATTTAGTTTAAAAAAACAAGAGGAAAGAGGAAATCAAGAACAACCTTAAAAAACTAGAAAAGCTCAAATTTTATCTTTATAATCTTAAAGTGAATAATTCTTTTATTTTTTATTTTTTCATATCTTCGAAAGAATGAAACACAAAATATAAATTCCAATCATAATCGATTTAAATCAATAAATAAACATTTTTTTTTAAATAAAAATTTTATCTTATTAAATTAAAATTTATCAAAGAAAAGAAAACAGTTATTCACTTATTAAAAAGATAAAGTTTGATTTTTTTGAAATTTTTTAAAACTTTTTTTCATATTGATCTCTCATATATAGCAGATAAATGAATTGTATTTTATTAAATAAGAATACAAAAATATTTGCAATTTATTAAAAATTTATTTTCATATTTCTTTCCTATCAGTGTCTAATTTAATAATATAAAGTATACAAACTATGCGAAAAAAATTAAACAACAATTTATAAAGAAAATATAGTTTAGATGATATTCACCAATTTAAAATATTGTTAAATTGATAAAAATTTTTTAAAATATTAATATGAAAATGCTGTTTCTAAACTAAACTACAGTATGCACTAATAAGTGAAAACAATTATAACATTATTAAATTTTCAAAAATTTATTAAGCATAAAAGTATAAAATTAAACTATTTTAAAAACCATGATTTTCGTTTTAATATTTTATTATAAATTAATTAATTAATGAAAAATTGTATATTTTAATGCGAAAGGGTTTTATTCAGAATTTAAATGATAAAAGGAAATTAAAATTTAATTGCGAAAATTCTATTCATTTGAAAATATCGGATTTTGTGTTAAGAAAGAATTTCCTTGTTGCATTTATTCTTGGAATAAATGCTTTTTATATACCTATCACGTGTCTAACTGTAATACAATATATAAAAACGTACGAGACCATCAAAAACAGTAAATAAACTGTACTGCGTACGATAATGTATGCTTTCGAATGTTCCGTCTGTGTAATTTTTCTGGTTACGTTTAACCCGGTTACCAGTCACAATCTTAAGGCTCATTTCCCATCCTCAAGAGAAAACTACTTTCCACGAATACGAATGACGGAAGCATTACCAAAAATGGAAGAATTTACATTCTGCTCGTGGATCAAACCGTATTTGTTAGGTAAATTTAATACCATATTATCTTATGCATCGTCTGCTAATGATAATGAATTTATAATTGGTCTACTAAACTCGGAAAATAAGACAAAATTCGAAGTTAATTATGGAGGAACAGTACTGCATGCTTCTTGTTCTATCGTTTGGGAAACTGGAAGATGGTATCATATCTGCATAAATTTATTCCCTACAAGTGGAACTATTTCATTTTATGTTGACGGCATAATTTGTCAAAGATTTAAAAACCACGCAGAATTTGCTAAGAGACACATTCCATCAGGAGGAGTACTCATCATAGGTCAAGAACAAGATGACGTAAATTCAAAATTCGATGCAAATCAATCTTGGTTTGGCGATATTGCAGATCTTCAAATATGGAGCGAGTATTTAAATGAAGATCAGATTAAGGAAGCAAGAAAATGTAATGGGAGAAGAAAACAAGGTAACGTTTTTGCTTGGATGAAAACTAAAATATCCGCTTCAGATGAAGTAACGTTTTCAGAAACAGAATTTTGTAATCTTTAATTTTATTTTGGGATTAGTAATAAAATTATGAATTTGTTATTGGATAATTTTTATTTTTTAGAATAGAACAGCACTGATTTTGAATACATTTTTACATTATTAAAATTTAATTTCACACCGAAAACATAAATTAAAACTGTTAAATTACAATGGAGTTCAACTAACAAAGTGTAATAATACCGACATCAAATACTAAGATGTTGCTTTAAACACTAACAAGTCTGACTTGAAACACATATACTTTAATACTGCATCAATTTTTTCCTTAATAAAAATCATTTTGTTCTTATATTTATCACAGTGGTTCTCACTCTTCTTTTGCTTCACTCCTCCTTTTCAATTTAGTTTAGAATATAATTCTCCTTCCCAAGACAGCCTAACTCAAAAGATGTATTTTGATTCTGCTCTTATCCATATATATCGTAGGACAATTACAATCAGAATTAGATTAGATATTGTTTTCATTCTTCAACTCTTACTTCTTTTGGCTCCAAGTTCTAACAAATCCTTTGAGGAACGAAAAAGAAAACAAACCTAGCAACTAAATAAATAAACAATAGAAATTTGTTCCTTTTTTCCGATGCCCAAGTTTTCTTGATCTTAACAAAAGCTTTACTTATTTTTGAAATATGCCGATATGTCTCACAAAGAAATAAGCTGCAAAGTAGTTTTTTTTCTCTTTAAATAAAAAACTTTTTTATCATAAATAAACATTATGGAAAAAACGTTTATAATGGACATTTTATTTTATTTCATTAGTGATTCCGATTCCCTGTTAAAACAAAATTCCCCAAGGGGGGAATTCTCCATTGGTTGAGAACCACTGATGTATAAAAATAGTTTTAAACTGACTCTCATGATAAGCTTTGTAAAGTATTTAATCACCTGGGAAGAATTATCAATTCTTATATACTGTATAACGCAACAATATATGAAAACAAAATAAAATGCACTAGACTTAAAATAATTATTGTGCCATAACTACGCTAAGACTGATATAATAATTTAAAGTTTTATTAAATTAATAAAAGCATTTATTGAATTTATGTCAGACCTATGCCTCAATTTTGTTATCTTATGGCAAAATTCAATTAAACAAATTATTAAATTCATGGCAGAACAAAATCAAACATATTAAATAATTATGAAAATTTAAATTTTCCAACTGTAGAGGATATCCTTAATAAGCAAGACAAAAAATTTTTGGATATATATTTAAATGAAGAGGTAGAAAACGATTACTTCAGCTTCAATGTTCCTTAGAAACCAAAAAGGAAGTTTCCGTTTATCCATAGTTTATTCCCAAACAGAAAACGATATACTAGATTTTTTATTCGTGCTCCAACTTTCGCTAACAAAAATTAATTTGTATGGTTATTTGTCTGTTCAATCTACAGTTAATTTTTTTATATTCTATTTGTTTCGCATTGCCTAATGTTTACAAGAGTATAATTGGCAATGTTGAAGTGATTAAATAAAAAATATAAATAAATAAATAAAAGGTGATGAGAGGTTGAAAATGGATGAATTTTTATTATATCGATTTTAATCATGTCTTTATAGTTTCAACATTAAATACATAAATATAAAAGTTTTAAGAAACAAATAAATTTTATTTTACTGTTTTTTTTTCTTTTTTAAAAAATAAGAAGAAGTTTGTTTAACGAATTTTTTAAAATATATTCATTCGATTTTTTTATGAAAAATAAATAAGTGCTATATTCACCACAACTATAATATTTTTCTGTCAATTATATCTTGTTGTTTGATAAATCGAACAAAGTATATAGCGTGATTAGAAATTTCGTTTTACGTTCTGTTCTTTTTTCAATTTTAAATAAGACTGTACAAAAGTGGACGATGAAGAAGAGTAAGGAAAAGGTAAGTTGTCAATAATTTAATACCTCTTTCATCACAAAAAACACGCTTAAATGTATATTCTTTTTTTAATTTTTAAAAGTTAATGATAGCCGTATCTGTATTTTTAAAAAATACGTTATAAGTGTAATAGTAATACTATAGAGAGATGTATTAATGTAACATCATTAATAAGGAAAGATGGAGGAAGAAGAGGATTTCGCCGAAACTAAAACAATGAATGAAACTATAGAAAAACAGAAAAGTTCTACTATAATAACAGATACCATTGAAGTAAAAAGTATTCAACCAGATGGTTCATTGCAGAAAACGATCATACGATTTGAAGATCGACCTCAGATATTCAAAATTGGCGAAAATATCTTGAACATCAACATGGAAAAGCGTCGACTATCTACCTTCGGATACGTACAAACTGATATATCTAGTCTCAACTTAAGATTAATGAATTCTAATACTGATAAGAATTTTTGTAGGATTGAAGTGCATTATATTCCAGGCAAAGTGATAGGTTATCCCAAACAATTTATGGAAGAGATGATCCAACTTAGACCTTTTGACAATATTAGAATAACTGTGATACCACCTGAAGATGATCAAGAGGACATCCAGCCAGACTTACAAAACCAGTTATCCGAAAACAGTCACAACCAGAGCCTGAGCAGAGACAGAGAAACTGTAATAATGATTTTGCCTTCCCCGATCATGTTGCGCCAAGAACCTATACGGGAAGGAATCCTGGAGAAAAAATGGTGCGAATTAATAAACGGATTGAGTTGGTCTCTGCCTCCGAGTGTCATGAATCTACCCATAGTGGTAGTAGTACCGAAAAATTCGGAATACATTAATAAACTTATCATGTTAGATGGTCCTGAAAAAGACACTCAAGCGTTGGTTTACATACCGTCTTCAGAACTTGCGCCTAAACCACAAATGACCGATCATGAGACAGTGGAAGATTTCTCTAATCTCAGTCCGGAAATGACAGTAATAGTATTTGCATCACAATCCGAATATACTTTAATGGTCACCAATGACAAACCTGACCAATCATTATCCCTGTCCACAATCACCAACGACATTTATTTTGCTCTGAAAAATACTCGAGATGAAATTAACGATGAAATTACGATTCAGGATCCAAAACTTATTGATACTGCATTATCTAAAATTTCCGATTCTAGAGCCGAAACTGATGTGTATTCGATCAAAAAACCAGAGTTTATAACAGCTTGGACCGAACAGAAATCTGCCGAAAGTAAACCATACGATTATCTGACTCCAAAAGAAAGAGTCAACATAGTAAACTGACTGATCACAGTGAATTTTCACGAAATTGTGATAATTTGTTATCTTCAAAACCATAGGGATATATTAATGGATCTTGAGAACAGATATAAATAAATATATTTTTAAATATAACTAAATAAAAACACGTGTTTTGATTTTAAATTATAGAGTTATTTATATATCTACAGTATATTCAAATATGAAATTATGATGTCGGCCGGATGGCCGCGTGGTAAAGTTGTGGCTTACCATATTGGAGGAACCGGGTTCCCCATCTCCAGTTTTTTAGGATGGTCCGGGTCCGGGCACTGTCCCGTTGAATTGCATCCTCAACTATCCTGTTGATCCCATTATAGGTGTTGACCAGCCTATGGTAGGCTCTACATAAGTGGCCGCCTTCAAATACACTATATCCCTCATGTAATATGGCGGCTTAACCTACCTAACCTAAAATTATGATATTAACAAATACTGTACTGGATATTTTGTAACATAAATTTTTAAGTATTATACATAAGGTATGTTTATTAATTTCCGGAACTGTAAAAAATATATCATTAATATTGAATAAATAATATAGTATTATAAGATTTAATCTTATAATTTATATTATTTAGACATCTGGCAACAAAGCAAGTAAAAAACATTTATTCGTCTGCGGCTTAGTTTGATCGTCTGCTTTTAACTTAGTTTAAAGATAGTTTGATCATTTGATGTTTTTACATTATAGATATTTGTAGGGAATAGAGGATATTCATTATTTTTAGAACTTCCTCGACCATCTTATTCTCTAGATATTGCAACAAATACTTTTTTCCTTTTCTCAAAATTAAAATCATCTCCCAAAGGAAGGAAATATGACACTAGAAATGGTAAAAGTCCAGAATATCGAGGACACAATAAGAATAACCCCGTTCGAAAGATGATAAGCTGAATAAACTTTGTAAAAGAATCATATTTCTATCTGGTGTAAGCGACGAGAAAATGGATTATGAAATTAAAGTAAGTCTTCCGCACCACATAATATCTAAACCGGTATGTGCCGCCATTTTGAAAAGTTGTATTGAAAGCCAAGATAGTTTTCGGAATGAATCTTTAGCACAGCGGAATTGTCGATTCATATTTCAATCATCAGTCGATGAGGGCGAATCTTTAATTCTCTAATATATATAATCTTTTTGGAATAAATCATTAACACAACGGAATTGCCGATTCTTACTTTTAATCATCAATTGGGGGGCTAATCTTTAATTTTTTATGTGTATCTTGGAATTACAGTATACAGAAGTATGGTTTAACAATTTCCGAGATGTTTTACAGAATGAAGATACTATATTCATGTTTTACTTTTTACAGACGATCATTTTTATTTACTTATCTCCCTTCATGCGATGATCCAGTTATCATGCGAAATAATCATATAACACTCAAGATGACGACGCGCACTGATTTAGGCACTACGTGATGAATGTACTTTTATTTCATCGTCCATATTTTTGTTGTCTGCACCAGATAGGTATATTGTTTGGAAATTTATTCTGTCTATGATATTTTTCGACCGGTACTATTCTTGTTGTTCTTTGCTATTCTAAACTTGTACCGTAGAAATCATACAGGAACAATGAAAATTTTGAGATCTAAAGAAAGTGAAAGTAAGACTCTAAAGAAAGTGAAAGTAAGACTCTAAAGAAAGTGATTTTAAAATATATTTTGAAATTTGGAAAAAGAGATAGATAAAATGTAAAGAAGCAGAAGGATTTTTTTGGAAGATTATTAAAGGTAATTTTATTATATTTATTATTTTGTCTTGGTTTCTGGCAAGTCCCTGAAATTAACGAGCAAAGTCCACAATCCATTTAATGTATTCTTATAAAACTTTAATTAATGGGATATTTGTGAAAAATTATAGATTTTAATTTAATGTAAAAGAAAAACTTCCTATTGTGACACCTAAAACAACAAATATTTCTATGTAAGTACTTATATGCGTACGGTTACATTGCATAATGAGCAATTTATGATTTTCATTGTAGCGATAAAAATATTATCATCAGGTATTCTCATTTAAATATTAGGTTAATTTAAATTACTTGGAAAATTTGTAACAGTAGTCTATGATACTGTATCTGATATAGATACAAATTGCGTGAGAAGTAAATTATCTCAAAGAATCGCAATTAATTGCAGGTATCTTTTATGCTGTTAGATAATTCATTTAAAACACTAACACGCAATTCCCAAAATTTTACTGAAGAAGGCTGAATAAATAACTTTTAGTTGCCTACTCAGCGCTCTTTCAATAAATTAGACTGTATTGTAAATTCTTATTAGCATAATTTTCAAGATTCCGACAAGTAAAAGTCGTAAAATGATAAAATTGGTATAAATACATAATATAAAAATACTGTACAAGCATTCGGGAATGGAATATATTTTACTGTATTGTATTTTACTCATAGTACAATATATTAGCAATTTATAGAACACAATATTGATTCATTAATTGAATTTAAACTTATAATGCTTACAATAAGTAAGCATAAAAGATTGATGCCATAATCCAATCCAATGCACTAAAGTGCTAGCACATCCAATTATCGTGCGAAATAATCATGCAACATCCAAGATGGCAACGCATACCGATTTAGGCATTACGTGGAGAAAGTATTGGATTTTAAATTATAATGTTATTTATATATCTATATTCAAATATAAAATTGTGATATTAACAAATACTGTATTGGATATTTTATAGCATACACGTTTGTATATAGTATATATAAGATGTGTCATTAATTTCCGGGATTGTAAAAAAATATAAATATTAAATAAATAATAATTAGAATAAATGATATAAGTATAAGATTATAAGACTTAATCTTGTAATTATATTATTTAAACATCACATATTCCCAGTCACAATATGGCTCGGTAATTCTACTTTCATTTGGAATAATACTTGCCTTTCGAAATATTTTTTTAGTTTTTAGATTAACGTTATGGTTTTACGAAAATACGCTTTGCATCCTTCAGTTGGTAAGGCATAATTGTGTTATGATCTTCTTCTTCTTAGCCTGATATTAAAAACTATATAATGTGAAATAAAGGTAAATATTTTTATAGGCATAAATGTATGCAAAAATTTATAACTTACGTGTTCTGTCTTTTCAACGGACTTCAATAATGCCAACTTGATCGAACACGAATTAAACATATCTTCATATCGAGAACACTACATAGAATTTAGTTAAGATATTAGTAAACAAAACAAAATGAGAAATCGATTAGGCATCATTTGATCATAACAGAATGCTGAGATTCAACTTCGCACAATTCCACAAAACCAGATTGAGAATAAAACCGGAAATTTTCAATTCTTACTATATAGTGTTAATTGTTTTCATTATTTTGGATATTTTTAAAACGACATTAAAGAAGTTAACTTTCTTCATTTGGAAATTTTAACAATTAATTTATGTATAATAAGATTTACCAGTAAATTGTTTCATGAATCGAAGAACAATATAATTTATTTGTCTCATATTCTAAATTAAATTATAGTATATTAAAATAGAATATACTATAATTTAATTTAGACTGTAAGACAAGTAAATTATTTTGTTCTTCGATTCGTGAAACAATTTACTGGTAAGTTTTATTCCTCGATGATTTTATTATACACAAATTAATTGTTAAAAATTCCAAGTGAAGAAAGTTATCTTATAATCTTAACTGAATTTTCTGGATATGTGTAATCTTATACGATAACAATGTAGTTATTCTTTAATATAATTTGTTTCTGAAAATATGTCCATCAAGAAACTTACGTTAATTATTATATCTCATATGTCTCTCTCTCTCTCTTTCACGTCGTTAAACTTCATCTTTGTTTCAAGGGATTAAAGTTAAGACATAAATCAAGAATTACATAAAAAAGCTTTAAGGTAAATGTTTCCGATTTTAATTGCATCGCGCTAAAGGCATTAGTAAAAGAAAATACAACAAATTTAAAGATGAAGTGCAGCTGTTAAATTGATAATACTGTATTGTAACAGTACAGTTTATGCACTGTATATCTGTATAGTATAGTATGATATGACTGCAATACTAGATAATAAAATGATATATTATGTAAAGTTATTCATGTTATATGTATATACATATAATTGATAAGCATGATATAATGCAATAAAAATGCATAATTAACCCTATTTATGTTTATAATATGGGAGTTTCCCGATTTACGACGTTCCATACTCGCGACGGTAATTATTTACGACAAAAATCCATATTTACGAAGGCTGTCATCAATGATTTTGCAATAATAGCGGCAAATCGACCGAATGGCTGAATTGTCACCAAGATATTAGCGTGTTATATTTCATTATGCAGTATTCGTATTTATTTAACTTCGGGTCTCATATATCAAGATTTTTTAGTTGTCCAGTTTTCACTCATCCAACACATCTTAAATGCATGGAAGCATGGAATTCGGATTCCATGTTTCTGAAAAATTTTTGATGGATACGGGCATCGATTCACCTATTATAAAGTCCTACTAGTTCTACCACAGATGTGAGTAGTTTGTAGTTGGAAGCTAGAATAGATACCATTATGTAGTAGTTGTCAGCCAAT
>WUQG02417161.1:0-15575 GCA_011317285.2 Androctonus mauritanicus | reverse complement strand
CAGCACCCTTCACCGTACGGTCTGGGCCCAACCGTGAATATTAAATTATCACGGTGTTAAGAAACATTGTCCATCTTTAATTCTTTAAATGAGGGCGTAAGACTAGCGGCACCTATTCAGTAACGAGACGGTTGACTGAAAAGTTCGATTTTTTTATGGCTTTGACTGCCGATCATAATAGAACCGTAATTAATTTACGCGCATGATATTTATATAATGTACACTTGGTAACAGTAGGCGTAAATTTATTTCGTTATTTCAGACCATATCGTATTTAATATATCCTAGACAATTTTGACGCATCTTAAAGAATGCAAAATTTAAATGGCTGAGTATATTCAGCGTTAGTTACTCTACCTGTAAACAATTCTATTCGATTAGGTAATTGGACCGAATTTCGAATCGTCCTCTCTTTTATTAGCGGTTTATGACGATTTTCTGCTCTATCAGAATTTATGCCAGTACAGTCATTTATATAGTAAATCTTCTGTATCTTCAATCACTCGGCTACATTCTGGTACTGGCCAGCGGAAGGACCAGTTCCAATATTAAAAAAATTAAAGATATTAATTTTAAAAATTAACCATAGTAATTTTAAATATATATATAGTCTATATGACAAAGGAGAATTCGGGTTTTATCCAAAAATCATTTAATCCGACCCAGTAAATGCGAGGTACGATTAACTGTCTAATTGGTAGTGGGTGTTAATGAGGTACCAGTTGACCAGAAAAAATGTTCTTTAGTTACTTTCTAAAAACCTTTCGGCTATTTAAGTTGTTTGGAGGATTTGGGGATTAAGTAGCTCCTTTTTCTTTTCCTGGACATTATTCGTCTTAAAAAACATTCAGTCATTAATAATTCTCCAGTTATCTTTAGGCTTTCCTCCATTGCTATCTATTTAATACCGGAGTATATATCTTAATTAAAATAGTGACATAGAGGATTTATTTTGAATGATATTAGACGTGCGAATAAATCAGCCTTTCTCCGTATTGGTAAAACCCGGGCTCATCCCTATATCAGAATTAAAAATATTACACCCGCCATATTTTACAAAAAAGGAAAGAAATCCGATAAAATCGAGTGGCATTCTATATTAAGTACTGCGCATAGTTGGCTGTAAGAAAATGTCCCTGGTCTAAAACTAGGGCATTTCTCAGTCTGGAACAATTTACATGATCCATGTATAGTCAAATAAAACAAATGATTAAATAGACTTTCCACTCGTTTCTTCTATAATTATTAGCGTTTATTTTTGGGGGATATTGGAAGCCATTTTCATCACCAAGCTTAGCGATAAAAGCTGTTTTCCGATTTACTTGTTAGATTTGTTTTCCCAAGAATTAAACCGTTCGGAACGTATAAAGGTCGCGTTTTCTGCCTCTCTCTGAATTAAAGTTTTGCTTAATCAAAAATCCTCTATTTAGTAGTATCGATTAAACTCGTGTTTAAAATGGATGTTGAAATCGAAAATTGCCAATTTAATTTGGTTTCGATACACATCAAACATCTGTATCAAAAGACAAGTTTAGATAAAATTTTCAATTAGTCTCTACGTACTTATAGATACTATTTGTATTTTCCCAGATAATAATCTGAAGATAACAATAATTTAAAGAATAATCCGCTGTTTATTTCTAGATCCCAGTACAGCAGAATATGTTTTTATATTCGCCGCTTGAAAACAAGTTTCTGGCATATTTATCACCTGAACAATGTCTTGTTACAATTTTTTCAATAACGAAAATTATAATACCGAATAAAATGGATCTTTCCTCTTTTTCATTTTCCAACTTATTAAAGTAATTTTCCCAGGGGATAACGGAGGTGTCTGTAATACCGGTATTTAAGAAAATCTTTTTCTGGAGAATGATGATTCGGTTATCAGAACTTTATTAAACCTTCGAATGATTACATAACTAATTGATATAAGAAAATTTATTAACCAAATATCACCACTAACAGTAAGTTTTTCTTCCAGACTGATAGAATTTGAAAAGCTTTGGCCAAAGTAATCATTTTTATCATTTCCATAAATAGAAAGATCGATAAATAAATAAAAAAAACTATGGCCACTAATACGCTAAGAAATTTACGAATTTCGTCTGTCTTAATGTTTTTCTATACATATTAATCTAACTTAAAAAGTTGATGCGAAAAAGCAGCCTCTGGTAAAATGTCAGTTGGATAACTTTTCATTCATCAGCTCTCTTATACAAACAGCGAAGTAAATGGCATTTAACTTGGATATTTTGGCCGAAATGTCAACGATTTAAGAAAATACCTATGGAAAAATTCATTATTTTAATTTCAAGGAAATTAGATTTTTTAAGCATTATTTATTATTCTATCCATTTCCTTCTCGAGATGGAAGCTTTATTTTATGATTAATAGCGATGCTACGATACAAACTATTATTTTATCGGATGGTCTAGTGCAGCGATGGGCAAAGTTTTCTGACTGCGGGCCACACGGACTTCTGTAAGGTCTTTAGCGGGCCGCATGTTAAAAAATGTTTTTACTTTCCGATACATGAGGTACTCATAGTACAGGAAAATATTGTGATCATGCCGGAAACCAGCGTTTTATTTTCAACGAATTTTCACGGCCGCTCTTTACCACCGCTACTGTCTCAAAATTCGTTGTCCCAACAGGTTACATATTCAAAAATATCAGAAAATCGAGTGGGGCAGATAGCAGATTTTTTTAAAGAGGACGCTTTAGCGTATAAAATTAAAATTTAATTAATTAATTATGTTGCTTGTTTATATAATTA
The DNA here is from genome assembly GCA_011317285.2 of Androctonus mauritanicus. NCBI lineage: Eukaryota > Metazoa > Arthropoda > Arachnida > Scorpiones > Buthidae > Androctonus > Androctonus mauritanicus. The sequence goes on along the minus strand of WUQG02417161.1, from coordinate 12,796 downwards.
ACATTTCTGTGGTAAAATTTTTCTTACACTTGTGCACGGATCTCGGGCCGTGCATATCGTCGTGGCGGGCCACATGCGGCCCGCGGGCCGTAGTTTGCCCATCACTGGTCTAATGGATTATATAAAATTTCTGTTTTTGCCGGTAATGCCATTCTAATTAAGCCAGTAAAAAGAAAATAAATTATTCTTTGTAGTTAGAAAATTTCAAATTTCTTAAATAATAGTTTTATTGGTATGGGTATAGAAGTGTCTCGATCTACATTCTATTGTAACAATAAAATCTACTTCGCATCTATATTAAAAAACAAGAAGTGTATCGTTGTTTGTGGATGATATGGCCAAGCGCACACTTGCACTGGCTTCTTTTCTACACTATGATAATTACTTCTGCACCATACTAATTTTATTATTATCGAAATACCATAGGTGGTTTTTAATTATTATTAAAATTCTTATTAAGTTACAATTATAATTATTATTATTAATTTGACTAGGAGAATAAGATAAAATTTATTACAAAAATAATAACCAAAATTAGTTTTAAAAATTTTTCTGAATGCCAACTCTAAATATAAAAGCGCATCTTAAGCCAGAATTATCATATAGATATATTTATTTTGGGTTAACCGAATTGTTTCATATTTATGGATTATTCATTGATTGAAATAAAAAGTTTCAAAATTGCATTTTTATCCGATAATTCTCGGTTTTGGGTTTTCAATACAATCCACATATTTTCTGTAACATTGTTTTAATTCAACTAGTGTATTTAAATAACTATCAACAACCGAAACAATTGGCTTTTATCACATTGAATTTAAGGAAATCATACCCTTCAGAAAAATCACCTTAAAATTAAATGAAAGAAAGATTCATCTCGCTGACCATAGCCAGAATTATATGGGATCAAAACGGCAAACTCTACTCGTTGGAACGTATCTAATATACAGTTAGTTAAATTAAATATCTGCGTATAATGATTAAAGTTGAATATCGAATTATTTCCTGTCCATAACATAGAACGATTCTATTTTGGAAAAGCTTTATTCAAAATAAGAATCAAAGAGAAATTTCCAGTGAAGAAAAATTAATTTATTTTACTTCATATAAATCTCAATATCTCTATTACTAATTTAGAAAGCAACTCGACCTTTCCTCTCTGCCTGTTCTCGTACATCGCGTTGTACCGTGATTAAATTTTTCAAGCGACAGATGAAAGATGGCGGAATTTCCTCTAGATTGGTAGCAAACGATCGATGGCTAAGGGTTTACTAAACTCTCTATTTTTGCTGTGTTTAGTTAAAGCAAAAAAGCATATTATATAAGCCTATATTTTTCCAAGTAGTTGGACTAGTATCCTCCCGCTCAAATTTCGATAGTTAATACAGTACAGTATTTACAATACTGTAATATATAGTATTTTTAGAAATGCCGAGAATGGAAATTGCAGGGCCACATGAAGCAAAAATTACTTTATGTGGTACTGTAACCATATAAAGTAATTTTAAGTGATTATTACCTAAAGTAAAAATTATCAATTATTGATTATGCGGTCATTCACTATCGATATTTTATTATTTCCGAAAACAATTTCGTTAATTCAAGAAAGATGTCGAAAGCACAAATATAGCGCGGTGTTAAAATTCTGACCAATATTTATAGTACAGAAAAGAAATTTCTGAAGAAAAATAAAACTATTTAAATCGATAGCTTATAAAAAATATACAAATTTGATTATTTATAAAGTATTTATCCTGGAAGAAATAACGCGTAGTAATTGCCACAACCATTATTTGCGCTTGGGCGATAATTATTAATATTATGACGCATACATTAGTTCGTATTATAAATTCCAGTCAATAACGGAGGAAGCGTCGTGAGTGAGCTGGTTGGGGTGGAAGTTGGCTGGGCTAGTCCTCGATCTGGTTTACTGCCGAAAGCCGGAAGAGAGAACCTCTGGAGCGTTGGATTATGACTACATCAGTCACCAGCGTGTTGTTCTCCGATTAAACTTAACATAAACTATTGCTCAATAAGTCACTTAAAGCGTAAATTTATACAATCGGAACTAAAGAAAATAAACCAGGACCTGTTTTCGCTCAGTCGATACAGAGTAAAGAAACGGATAGCCAGCATCTTCTCTTCCTTTCGTCTCCTTTCCACTGATTTATTAAAATTAATATTTCGAAAAACGATGATAGAAGCCAGGATGGTAGGATATAGATTGACGGCCAAAATTTACTTATTTGCTGTCGATAAAATATTTCCGATAAATCAGTTTTGTCTAAACGTTAAAAATATGGTGGTTCTCGGATATTAAATTTGTTACGAATTAATTAGGCTAGTTGTTATTACACAATTTCTTTTCAGTTTATATTTGTAATTTAGTATATATCCAGCTATTTAACTGCGAAGAAAGACGAATTAATCTACCATGGCCAGTTTGAATATCCTAAACTAAATAAAAATATATTTATTCAACGTAAAATCCGAATAGCTGCACTACAAAATATTCATTCTCTCGTTAATTTTATGCTGGTAAGCATTCGAATAATTACCGATGCTAAGTTTGCTCCGCCATAGTTACTAACTAGTTCGACGCTGATACATTAGTCGCCGTAATAACAAAAGGCAATTAGCGCGTGTTAAACAATTAATTTGCCAAGTTAAGAAAGTTGCATTAGAGAAAAGACTATTTTGCACATCTCAAAAGAAAATCTCTGGTAAGATTGGAGAAAAAACTTGAACCGACCTAGCAAAGCATTAGACCTACTTACTCGAATATTATGGAGCTAGAATCTATGAATAACTAATTATCTATAGAAAATTAGTTTTAGTATCGACTGATCACAACTCGAGTATTATTTAGTGGGAATCAAAACTGAAAAATTAAATGAAAGAAAAGAGAACAAAATGTTAAAGGAATAGTTGTTTTCCCCAGCTGTTGCTTCGAATAGTTGGAAAAAATAGTAATTTTCTACTTTTACCTTTGCATTCTGTTATATTTTAATTATTTGAAAGAGATATTAGAGTATTGTAAATGATGGAATTCAATAAATAAGATTTTGTTTTCTTCCTTTGCTAGTAAAGCGCTGGATGTGGCAAAATAATCTTCGATCGTTTCCCTGCTAATACATACATTTTGCAGAAGATATAATTTATCCGATTAGGTCGAGTTTCGGCGGAAATGTCGAAATAAGAAAGGTGTAATTATTTAGTCAGAAACAACGTAAATATCAAAATCGAGGAGGAAATTTATTTATTATTTGGCCGAATAAATCTTTTTGGTCTTATAGAATTAGTTCGACGTAAAAGATACCCAGTAAAAAGCCTTTATCCTCTGTGTCATTAAACATACTTGCAGATATTAAAATATATTAAATATAAAAAGTTAATATAAAATTTTATACGGTATTTATAAAGCAAATTAAAAGAAAAGATTTAAATTACGCAGGTTAAAACTTTTTTAATGTTTAAATCATGTTACTTTTTTTATGGTTTAATCGCCAGTTTATAAAAAGTTTTTAATGTCTGGGACACGAGAGAACTGCGAAAATGCCAATAAAATATCAGAATTTCTTTTCCTTTTTAAAATCTTGGTGGTTATCATGTATTTTATATAATGAATACCGATAGATTATACATATATAAGATGAATTAGTTTTTATTTACTTAAGTTTCAAAAAATGTCAAAAAATATAAAATACAAAATTTTTTTTCCGGGAAATGACTAAATTTTGAATTGGTTCGTTCCGAAAATTCGATAAGGTATCAATGAATAAAGTGGCGCGAGTGCATCCATTAAGATATGAAAGGTGGTAAGAGGTCTTTTATTAGCTCCCATCACTGCCGCCATGGATAAAAGCTAAACAATGCTATAATTGCCAGCATACATACACCGTGTTAAAAATAAGGTGCGTTGGATATGAAACGAACCAAACTTAGGCCAGGATGAGTAAATATCGATACGACTATGCCAATTTTAATTTCATTTCATTACTTTCTTTCCTTTTTTATTTCAGGTAGTTTCTGTCTAATAAAAACATTATTTAACATCGATTATAAGAGGCTTTTCCGTATCCATAATTGAGACTTTCCTATAATTTCATCTATAAATGTATCATTTCTCTGACATCATTTTTTCAAAGCTCTAATCGAGTAATAAGTTCTCAAATGTATCGCTTGTAACGAATAGAATAATTCTCCTCCACAGTTAAATCAGTTGGCCATAAATGGCAGGTCGGCTCAATTTACTATAGGATATAATTTTATAAGGTTATTTCTCGATACACCAGTCTAATCATACGGTTGAGAGATCTTTTATTACATTTTATTTAAAGCGCATTGTAGAAATGCTAAGCGTATTAACGATACTTTAATTCAATAATTCTTTGACATTAAAGAAACGTTAAAATTAATCTAGACTGGCTACACGGTCAAATAATTTAGATCTCTATTATTTACAATAATAATAGATAAAAATCGGATTAAGCCTCAGAGCCGGTTCAAAATAAATAATTGGACAATTATTTATAATTTTTCTCTCAGACACGCGTAATATCGAGTTAACGTAGTACCCGGGGAGACGTTCGGATGGATTCTTCTGTTACATAAATAATAATTGGTTAATGGTGGTTAATTTATGTCTAAATTAGCATATTATCCGGAATAATTACTTAACACATATCGGTATCAATATGCTACTGATGACATAAATAATTATCCGGAATAATTATTTATGTCATCAGTAGCATATTGATATCGATATGTGTTAAGTAAGCATTGTTTTATACATTAGAGAGAAGTTTTTTTCAGTTTTATTTAATTCTCCTTTCTAACTCTACATTTTTCCTTTGTAGACAAATGCAGTAACATTTTCGGATACGCTATATCAATCGAATTTCTTGATTTCTTCCCCAGTTGTCAAATTCTTGTGAGAATAGCAATTACGTTAAATCTTTTGTCAAAATAACGCATAATTATTTTGTTCTTAACGGTGAATTTTACGTTAAATAAAGAAAAATTTAAAATGTATTTATAAAAAATTTTCTCAGAATTATTTATTTCTTGATGATAATTTTTTGGTGAATTTTTTAATTATTCTGAAGAAATATAAAGAGGAAATTTAAATGAATTTTTCCGATATTTATTCGTTCTGTTTCGATTTATCAATATCTGGCTTCAGAAAATTTCTTTCTTTCATCTAACTTTAGGGGGGAAGAGCGAGTTTCGGATGAATTATTACCAAGTTTATATCCGAAAAATGTTCCGTATTACTGACTAATCTAATAAAATATTTCGGTTTTGATACCATCAAATAAGAAGAAAAGCCAATTTTATTTGACTGTTGTTGTAAATTATGTATAAATTAAAGGTGCCAGAATAAGGTTTACGAAAGGCTGTCACAACGTTTCCGTTCCCACATAAAAAGTGATCTATTGAACAGCCTTGAACTGTCCAATCACTCGTTTCATGTTTGCCTACATACATAGCCGGTGCACTGGCATTAAAAATACTGTTTGACTTACCAATGACCTATCAAACTGGTTGAGGTAACAGCCGTGGACAACGCGTCCCGTTGTTTCTTTATTGCATTTTACAATCTCTTCTCCTTAAAGTTTTAAATTAAATTTTGCTATCTTTACCAACAGGCAAAAGATCTACTGGTTGCAATAATATTTAACGACTCGAAGTATGATTGATGATGTTTGCTATTGAAAACATAGGATATTTATTATTCTTTCCTTCTGAGACAGTCCTAGTCTTTTCTACCATTTCTAATGTGAATTAAATATTATACACGCCGTCACACCAGTTAAATAAAAGGTTATACAATTAACCATACTCGTTATCCGAGTGACAATTTGTATGGCTCGGGGCCAAGGGTGTCGTTAATGCTTTTTAACAGGTTTCCACACTTTGAAAGTTGGTCAAATTGAAAAAATTTCCTAATGACTCTGATACGCCTCCCATTGATATCGGAATTTTTAATGTAAAAACGAGAGCTATACTAAATTAAAATAATCTCTAACTTCGATATAGTGTAAAGAAATTTTTAAATAATAAATTACAAATTTTCATTTTGCCTTTTAAGCGCGGATGGTATGATTTGACGGAATCTAACATATAAACTAAACTAGAATACCGAGAAGAAATTAATTGAAATAATATAAAACGCAAATATATTTTTTATATAGAAAATGCCAGGCGAACATTTGTCAATTTATTCAACGCCATCATCCGCCAATTCGGTTAAAATGAAAATGGAAGAACAATTAGTTAATATTGACCCCAGTAAAATTAAATAGAGAACTTCGATAAGAATTTAAAATATATAAAAATATTAAACCGAGACACCGTATCGAATAATCTGTTATCTTAACGTAAGTGAATCTGTCTGATTCTCTTTCCTATCCATAGAAAAATGCTGGTCAGTATTTTCCATTAAGAGAACGTAGTTCATCGACATTACGGTAAATATGAAATTATACAAAAATGAATTGATTACAACGGATCCAAAGTTGGTAATTTGATGTATTACATAATTTCTATAAGCTTATATAATTATGGTGCAGGTATGGTTATTTAAAATTTTTAATTTTATATTCGTTAAACTATGAAATTTAATTTAATAAATTGGTAATTTTTTGGCAGGGATATATTTTTTAAATTTCGTATAAATTGCCACAATTGAATTCAATACGAAAATTAAATAATACCAAACCATAGAAGTTAAAATTTCCAGATAACAAGTCGTTATTAATCTGACCGACGGAAAGATGGAATTCGTTGAATTTATTTACTAACATCGCTAACACGATTAAATCAAAATAAACTGATTTTTCCGAGAAGAAATCGAGACATCTTGTTGTAGAAAGAATTAAACATTTTCCGATGAGAGAAACGATACTTTTATATAGGCTATTTACCTACCAAAGTAAAATTAATTCCATCTCGACCAATCTACTTTATTGTTCAGTATCTAGTTTTCATCCGAAAAATGACAATAATTATTATAAGTTAAAATAAATCCCGATGGGTACGGTATAGACTGTAAATGTTTTTTTTTTGCATTTTTACGTCCCTTTCTAATCAGAGAGATGATTAAGGGCGGGCCGGTTCCAACCACGGGCTGCACCCACACCGGTGGAAGGGGATCGGGTGCTGAAGAAGGGGATGGCCGGGCCGGGCTTAGAACACCGTAAAAAACTTTTTAGGAGACGACGGACCCGGTCCTCTCGCGTAGTACGCCAACGCCTTACCGTAACTCGTCCAATGCTATGGATGGATCGATACTGATATTGGTCCACAAAACTTAATGCGTCAAAATTTCACAAAATATTGGCACGGATCAACTTATATTTCTAACAAGTAAGACAAGAAAATGCTAAATACTGACTAATTGTTGGGTAGGAAAAAATATTAAAAAAAAGAAATAAAATGGGCATTTAAATTTTATTTACGTTTATCTTAGAAATTCAAGATTTTCAGACTAAATAAACCCTGATTTCATAGTTTGTGCGGATGGAGTTAGCGGAAAGCAAACAATTTCTTTTTTAAAGCAGTATAACGAGTCGAAAATCGACTGTCCTCTGCCTAATACCGAGATGGTGCTTCCTTTAAATCGTCGCTTCCACGCTTTTTACCTTAGTATTTCCGCCGATAATTTATTAGTTGATAAAAGAGAAATGACTGTGAAACCTAGCGGCTGAAAAGTAAGTAGACGTGTTGGCGAAAATTCGTATGATTTTCACCGGTAGTGGTAAACATTACATTTTAAGTGCGCTAATGACCTAACCATCTCGATATCTCCAGTCACGCAACTCACAATGCACCGCTCCAACCAACCACTAACCCGCTTATAACGACTCCTCCTCCACCCGGCGTAGCTTACTACCAGAGTATAATTATATAATTTCTCTCTCGTCTTCCTGTCTGTGCATTAAGTAAAAGAAACGAGAACTTATTCTACCGTGACGGAAAAAAGCGATATATTACGCGATGAACACAATCGTGATTGGAGAAGTAATGGTACAAACTCTTGAATCGATGTTTTCTCGTGAGAATTTCTCGGACCGGTTATTAATTATTTTTCATTCAAATTGAAATTAATGTTTTATTAATAGCTAAAAAAGTAAAGATAATTGGCTAAAAATATAAGACGAGTTAGTTTAAATCTTTTAATCTATACGATATTTTCTACCTAAGTTACGGCATTACTATACAAATTTTTATCTCTAGAGAACGGCATTCTCCGAGCTGTCGAATATTTATTTGATCATCTGGAAAATCACTAACATTAAGTATTCTCCAAAAAATTTTTTCTCCATCTGATCCCTTCGCTGCTGTCCAAAATTTTAGTTGATACCCGATAATCGTACAGCGCCGATTGACGAAAAGACATTGGTCTCCGTTTCGACTTCCAAGAACATGTCGACCGTCGGCTGTAGGTCATTGCCCTTCCGACGAGGTGTTTTAGATGGTGGCGACTTGTATCCAGAACTAAAAACACCAGCGAGATTTAACTCCACCAGATACCGATACTTCCACCTGATTAACTCGTATTTTCCAACTCTCTCTGGTGTCCCGTTATATTTACTAGCTCCATTTTCCATTACCTTCCACCATCGACTTATTCTTATCTCTTCCTCCTAATAGAAGAGGGTCAGTTTTTTTACTTCTCTGTTCAGATAAAATGCCAACTTCAAATCACTTTCTATTTTTGAATTTTTTATTTTTATTTTTTGTTTTCTATAGTCTTTTCACAGCGTTTTATTGTAGAAACGGAATACTTATACAGTTTTTAAATCTTATCCATAACATTCGATTTACACAATTAACTAATTCTGGTGGATTTAATTCAGACAGGTGATTTATCTATTATACTCCGTTTAAAAACTTAAACAGCGTTTACTCCGGCCATATTTGATAAACAGCGCTTTTGATTGAGGCCAGAATCCAATAATTGTAACATTAATCGAATCTACACTACCATAGATGAGTTCAGAATTATCTCGAAAAACTCTTGGATGTTCGATGTGGTAAAATGGCCATATCTGTAGTAGAAGGTTGTAAAAGCCATAGAGTGAAGCCCACGCCTCCGTCACTGTTCGAATTTCTCTATTACAAAGTCCAGGTTTATAGATTTATTAATGCTGGAGCGGCGGCGGAATAAATTTGCCAGCCAAAGTACTGCTCGGACCAACCGACGCCAGACCAAAAAGATAGAATCGACGAATTTGTCCTCCGCGTGTCAGAGATAAGTTGGACAAAAGCAAAACGCCAGACGGGATAACGTGACGCGTATTTCATGGTTTAAACTTTACTTCACCCGGACAATGACTCCACGTCTCTCTCCGCTCTTCGAACCATTTATCGAATGAGCTTTACCGGCTGCGCTCTTCACTTAAATCTTTCTTTCTCGTTAATACGCGCAGAATATAGCGACTAGGTATGGCCACGTCTCTTAATATGGCAGTATTCTCATTCAACTGTTCCACCGCACGTGATTCGATGGTGGACAGTGAATGGCTAATTATGGGAAGGGACAGGTGTCGCTTTTATTTTTTTATGCCTTCGTATATATCTTTTCTTCGGGATATACCGTATAGTGACAGATCCATTCTAAAATATTAATTCCACTTTTTCCCATAGAACGAAACTACACAAAATGGCGTTAGGTTCCCAAGTTTCACTATCGATTGGGTAAAATAATTGCGTTCTTATTGATGATATCTAAATATACAATTCTTAGAAAGTACAGTTAATTAAATTTATTTGATCTAATTCTTAGTATACTAAATCAACACCGAGTGAACTGTACTTCACCCGGTGTTGATTTTCGTAATAAATATTTTTAAGTTGATCTATAACTATGTTATTCAGTAAAATACTTAAATTTATATATAATTATTTTATTACAAAAATTTAAAAAATCAACACGAAACCAACGATAATTCATTTTTAAATTGTATAACAAGTCATCTGGTTCGATAAATAAGTCTAAGCTGAAAATAAAGTGTACATCACATCTAATTTATAATCATTTGGGGATGTTTTGTTATTTATCAAATAATAGAAAGTATAGAAGGAATTAACGGAGTAGGCGAAAATTTTTTCTCGGTGTAGTTGATATGACTTTATTTTTGATGGAATTAAAAAAGAAAATTCCAACAGCCAGTGTTCGATATAATTAAAATATTGTAATATTCGATTGGCAGTTAGATAAAAAGAATGACTGGGCAGAAAAATAAAAGGTAAGGAGGGAAGGAAACGAATATTATTTTAAAATGATCAATACGGCACTTGACAATAATTGAATAGCGTAACTAGCCCATGGTTTCGCTTATTGTTTGTTAGATAGCCTGGAAACTGATGGGTTGTTTCTGAATCAGTTTAAGGGACTTAAAGCAGATGGTTAAATATTCATCCACCCGAAATTTAATTGGTAGATTTCTTTTGTAGGTTTTACTTCTGGATGACGAGTCGTTAATTTGATAACTGATTATTTCCAAGTAGTGCCTATTGGTTTGGATTTGTGCCAAATAACCGGAGTGCGAATGATAACATTTTGACTCTTCGGCTGTTAATTAGCCGTGCATTATAAATTACATTAACCATCAACCCGAGTAGTTTCTTCGACGTGTCTGCCCGTAATAAGTGCGCAACGAAAATATAATTTCCCATCCCAACTCTTATCGCCGATCTAAATTAAACTGGCTGCATTTTAAATTTGTTTATGATGTAGATTCTGGTAGTTATTGTTATGAAAAATGTATAGAACTCGACGGAAGTCTCCTCTACTACAATATAATTAGAGAATACAGAGCGACTCGGAGCCTCTTCTCTGCCTCGCTTAATGTTATTAACTCGTTTTCTCCACCCTTATTTTCTTCTATGGCTGCGATGTTCTCTATCTAAAGTAGTATTTACTTCTTAATTTATTAGTTAATCTAGTTAATATGTTTATTAATTTTATCCGTCATCGAAGACAAAGTGTCGGTTGTCATCTTTTATTTTCTTAAATTTGGAACCAGTTTGCAATTTTTATTTTACTAAATTGATTGGCCGGATTATCGATACTACTCGATCGAAGAGGAACTGGTCATTGGTCCGTAAGGAGACTGTCGATGGATAAATCAGTGGCTAAGAGTAATAGGAATATATTTAAACGTTTGGTTTTAATCCTTCCAGAAGCGTCTAAAAGAGTGTTATCAATTATACCGCTTATCCATTAGTTAAATAAATTAGAAATTACGGATTCGATTTTCACCAGAACTTCCAGTTAAAAAACATCAAACTTTTTACATAGTCCTAATTAAATGGGTGATAAACAATAAATCAAATCTTAAACCTATTTTATATATATTTCATTTATTGGAATGAAATTGTTTTCTTCGGCTGATTTTATATGAAAGAAAGAAAAAACGCTGAATCAAATTATAAAAGTTTACGATTTCTTCCTCGAAACCAGATATAATGCTCACTAAGAAAAATTCCTATGATCAGAGCACAAGCATAAAATGAGTTTCCAAAAATTTTTATATAAGCTTAATTATTTGTTAAATTAATATTTGCATTATCTGATAATTAAATGAAAGTAAAGACTGTGGAAAACAAAGAATATTAATAAGAATGATGCAGAAAATCGAGTCGAAGATGAGTCGGTTATCGAGAATGATAGATCCTGGTACAATTTGTGGAAGAGCCGTGTCCATCCAGACACACTGGGATGCTGAAAAGCGGGCTATTCACAAGCGCAGCTGAGGCCTGGACCATAACATTATCGACTAGCTAATATAATTCAAAGTGCATTTTTTGATATAATCTCCATCCTTTATTTTCTTCATATTTACTAAAATAACTACTGCGTAACCGACTATTCTGTTTTTACTCGGCGTCTATCTATATAGCCTATAGTGAATCGGAGCAAGATGGTAATCGAGTGAAGTAGCTTATTTTTTTCTAGTTCGTTAGTATTTAAACAGGTGCCAATAAAATGTTGTTTATTATAACCTCCTATAAGCCTGTCAAAAATATAGACGATGGCTATTATCAGATTATCAATTACTCGCGTTGGAAATCGAAAAATTCCCAGTGAGTGTAGGAATTTTCATCAAAAATTGTACAGTCAATTTTCGAAGTATTATTATTATTCCTAATAATATCAGCATAGTGAAAATTAATATATTTAATGTGTAGAGTATACTTGAAAGAATATTCTGCTTTCCATGTCGTTCTAATTTAGCCATAATGGCTAAATTAGAACGACATGGAAAGCAGAACTTTTAATACCTGGCTTATAATAAGCCAGGTAATTAAAAGTTGCATCTCACCCTGATCCACCGGCAAGATGGCAGTTTTTGTTTCAGGATTAGATGTCGAATTTAAATTTTTGTATTTATAATTTGTTTTCATAAATTAAATGATAAAAACATATATTAGGACACAAACAGAGATCTTTGGTTGGAAGAAAGCTTAAAACTTGCAGCGTAACATATAAACAGGGGAGGCACGAATTCCTTCGATGTTTCAGATAGCCCTATATTTATCTTACAGGATGTTAGAAAGGAAATTATAGAAAAATGGCGATGAAAAATATGACATGGGCCCATACAGTAAATAATTCATTATATGTTTGCATATAAACTGCTTAAAAAAAAAAAAAACGGTTAAATCCATTTTCTATTACGTTAGGGATAGCTTGTTTTATTTGGAAAACTCCTACATCTTTCCTAATTAAAAGAGATTACTCTATATTAATTCTTGACTTTCATGATATGGAGTCACACTAAAG
>WUQG02417150.1:0-15575 GCA_011317285.2 Androctonus mauritanicus | reverse complement strand
GCATTTCTACAAGGTAGCCTAAATGTTATATTTTTGGTATAATGTGCATCACTCTAAAAAATTTTTATTTAATTATAATAAATATTATTTGTAGATTTGAACCACGCATTTTCGAATAATATTTTTCTGAAGTGAAATTATTTTTACACATGTTCGATAATAATAATGTTTTTAAACAATAATAAAAAAATAATAATCGTATTTGTAATGATAAATACTTTTTATTTTGCCAGAAATAGATAATTTAAAAAAATTGTAGGTGCTCGCCAGGTAACACTGCCACTTAACTAACGAAAATTTTGAATCAATTTTGCCTTTGGCCAATTTATTACCAATGTCGAAGCTAACGTAAAAAAAATTATTAAATCGATGCAATATCACGCATCCAATTAAAAATTCTTTACTTTTGATTACGTTTCTTTGTAACAAATAATTAACAATACAAGATATGATATATAACTTTGGTTTTTTATGGCCCTCCTGTAAGTCACAGTGAATCTATGCGGTCCTCGGTCTTAACAAGTCTGGACATCCCTGGTTTAAAGCTATTTCTGTTTGCAAGCATTTGAAACTTTTCAAAACTCGAAATCAGCCAAATTTATAGCAATACTGCTTTTTCTTTATAAATGGTAATGGCAGGATATAAGTTATGATTTCATACTAATGGTTACATCATAAATTTTGTATATAAACTTTATTTAATTTACTACAAGTTACTATAAAACAGTGGTAAATTTATACTTCAATTAGATCAAATATAAAGTAAACTTATTATACCGAAATACCTTTTTCTCCTTCGTTAGATATCTTGGATAATTCTAAAAAATGAGTTCCTATGACTGCATCGTTAACTGGATCATTGTCTCTCATTTGAATCTTAATTCGTTGGCACAGAGGAGGGAACATTTCCGTGAATACAATTTGTTCGTTCCAAATTGGGGAACAGTTACTCTTCCTTATGCTTGTCTTACCCTAAACGAACAAAATTTAGATATTTCGCATATTATTCAAAATTTTTATTTATGCAAGACATAACTTACAGTTAGGCCAGCAAAAGACACCTGGACATATGGATCTACTAAATCTCTAGATTCTCCAGTAAAAGCTTTCTTGACATTAGCCATAATGCCAGCATTCATACGAGGAAGTCCATCGGCACGATATATTTTTACTATATATCGAGCGTGTTGTCTTTCCGCAGGAACACCATCGGGTAAGAGCAAGTTTCTATCATTAAAACCGTATTAAACCAAGTTACAATAATAACAAAACAAAATATGATTACTTTCATTCATAAACTCACGCTTCAATGTCGTCTCCGTCTTTATCACTCTTCGGAGGTGGCTAGAAAAATATAACATACTCAGTCATCAATAATTCTTTTACCATACTGGCAGCCAGAGCCTAACTTACTTTTACTGTATCGCCCTTGCCAACAACAGAGATATCACATTTCAAGTAGCCTTTAGGACCCGCACTGACATCATCTGGATCTGTGAGTAAAGCCCACTTATGATAAAACTGGTGATCTGCGAATGAAAAATATTTTTCTTGGAATATATTCTTCAAATCAAAAATATTTTCAAAACATGAAAATATACTAGTATCTTATAAAACCTGTCACATAAAAAATAAATTTCTTCTTTTGTTCCAAAAGAAATTCATCCTTTCCTTATTGATCACTCCATCTTTCCTGATGGAGTAGAATGTCAAATAGCACTTCAGTCTGAACAATAACTAAGGTTATCACTAGCACGAATTTCTTCCACAAACATTAATCATGTTAAAATTATCACTACTACTCTTACAATTTAAGTTTTTCGTTCTTCTGTTAAGTTCTTGGTAATCGAATTATATCTAATTATTAAGTATTAGTTGTTTTATAGTGATCAGTGTTGTCTACTAAATCCATTTAATAATCTTACCTGGTTGACCGAAAACAGTACCGACATCAAGCTTGAAACTTCCGATACTCTTTCCAGATCTAATTATATTTCTGGAGTGTAAAACCTGAAAAAAAAACTATTTAATTTATACTGACCGACAGAAATTACTTGATTATTTGTTACTTACAGTAAGAGTAATAATTTTATCCAGAAGCATTGCGGGAGCCATATGGAAATCGAAGACAAAATACTGAAAAGAAATCAAATATTTTTTATTTTTATCCAAAATTTTAGTGACAAAATGCATATTTATTTAACAACACATATAATGCAAGACTGCGATTTTATGAAATTAAGTAAGCATCAATATTTAAATCAATTATCTTTAAAGATATTTTGACGAATTTCATATTTTCGATAAATATCTAAATGAGGTTGTTGATTCATTTATTGGGAGCGTTTTTATTCTATTATTTTTGGGGGCTCTAATGTACTTTGTCTACGTTCTGAGTGTTTGTGTAAATAAATAAATAAATATTTACAAGTCATTCCCGATGAAAGTATTTATAATATATAATGAAATGAAAATGTTTAAATCTCACCTCGTTGTAGTAAGGACAATTAGTAGACTCCTTAACGCTCGTATATTTCTTTTGATCCCCGACTTGGACACACACAACTGGATCCATATTTAATCCAGCTAAATGTCTCGCTTCGATAATCGTAACACAAACCTAAAATATGTATGTATGACGTTTATAATTCATCAACAGGCAATTCATAAAATATTATTTTTAACACGATAAAATATAATAATTATAAATTTAAGAATATACCTGAAAGTCTTGGGCTTTTAGCGCTACTGGGGATACATCTTGACTAGGTCTAGGCCTGAAAAAAGTTTAAAATTTAGAATATTTGATCAGCATCGAGCTTTGAATGTTAGAAGTAAATATTTTACTTTTTTACAAGAACAGGTGTAGTTATAGAATAAGGAACTGTTTCGGCGCTACTTTCATCGTAAGATCTTTGTATTGCCTCTGATTCGATTCCTGCGCTAACTATAAAATTCGTATCGCTAAATTTTCTTGTTAATGTGTGAGTCGATCCTGCAAAAGCCGAAAATTTTAATGATCAAAAAATTACAGAAGTATGCCTATAAGATATTTAAATGGGTATCATTTCTAAAAGCAGTGTTAACCGTTTACTGTACACTATATTCATCTTTATTTTCACACCAATGCTTTTCTAAGTCGAAATAATAATAATTTAAAGTTCTAGAAAAAACAATAAATATATTTATTGCATTTTTATAGTTTCAACTGAATACTTAAAATTTATTTTTAGAGTTTAAACTTAAATACAGGCAAGAATCGATATCATAGATTTATTTTTAAAGCTAACAACTTAGTTTTAATGATCTGATTTCAAATATAATTCCAATTAAAGATTCACAGAGTAATCTCCAATTAAAGATTCACAGAGTAATCTCATAAAACGCGTAAGTACAGTATTGGTAAATAAATGGATTGTTATCTTATATAAATATTTCTTTAATAAGAAAATTCACATCTTCAATGACAGAGTACATTATTAAAAATATCGAAAATAAATTCTATAGCTTTGTATTCTTTCTGTGTGCATATTTTATTTTTTGTAGTGATTACTGAAAGACATCAAAAATAATGAGTTGTTTTAAAAAATTCAAATTAATTGTAAACTTTTTAATTAGATTTTTTGTGTTAAATGTACCATCACGCTGTTTTATACTGGAAGAATCGCAACTTCCAAAAAATAAATAAAATGTAATGTTTTTTAAATTTTCGAATTTAATAACTTTTTCAATTAAAGAGATTATTGGTATAAATATAGAAATGTCTTGTTATTTTAAAAATAATATTTTTAAAAGAAACTTTTAAATCCTTGGAAAATTGCGAAAGACAGATGGCGATATGTACATAGACGATGACGTCAAATATCCAGAGAAAAAACCAATCGAATCAACAGCGAAATAACATTAGGATCGGAGCGAGCCAAGAAAATGCTTTTACCTTTTCAAATATCAAAGGAATGTGTATCGAAGAGAATAAAACAAACAAGAACGTGTCGATCTACAGTATGTTTCTCTACTGTTACTGCAACTAATTCATTACTGTATCGCTCCTCACCGTTCTGTTCGATAGGAAGAATTTTCTGTCCAATAAATTTTACAACGTTTTAAAATATTATGATAATTATTATTCGTATATACATCCTGTGTTGTACTTTAAGAGAAGATAGATGATATTTACAGATGGTGGCATAGGTCTAAAATAGCGTGGTAACGGTCATCTTAAACTTACAAGAGTATTAATTAAAGAAATCATTTCTTTTAAAAATATTATAAAATTTAATACAGAAGAGTACAACATCATTCAATGACAAATAAATTTTACAAATTATTTATTGCATTTGAAAAGATTAGTAATAATTAGCGTAATTAGCATATACTGTATATATTTAATAAGTAAACATACTGTATATAATTCAATGTATGTATATGTAACTCTGAATTAATAAAATTCATTAAAAGAAGTTTATTTACATAGGTAAATATTATGAAAATAAATTGTGATGATTGGACATTGTTATTTAATCGTGTTTACAGTCTATATAATAGAAATTCAAAATTACAGCCCTCGAATGTAATTAATTTATTCGAAATTATAAACTAATTTTAGGAAAATTTCGAAAGTATTTTTTAATATTAAATAAGTTGTCGGTTTTTCTCATAAGATTTCCATTCCTATCATTTTCCACTGCTTCTCTTCAAAACATAATTTTTCCGTTGATGCCAAAAGTAAAGTATAAGTGCAATTTTTAAGAATAGATAAAAAAAATCTTCAAAAATGTTCATTTTAGGCATTTTTACTATGAAATTCCGAAATTCGACTCTTTAAATTACAATAGAAGACTGACAGTATTTGTCTAAAAGCCAGAGAATTCCAAAAACGTTATACCTAATTAAACTATCAGATATTAATATTAAAATGTATAAGATTTAATACATGTTAATAAGTATGAGGAAGGTAGTCATGTAAATTCTGTATCAGTTTTCATGATAATCCACAGGTAGTCTTTACATAATTGGTGGTAGGTTAATAATGATGATCTATTACGAAAATCTTTTTTCTATCACTTTAAATATTTATATTTAAAATAAATATAACATAGGCCAACAGAACTTGTCAAAACCATACTTTCATTATGGTTTCGACAAGTTCTGGTTCTGGTACTTTCATTATGGTATCCACCATCAAATATGCATTATGAATGCATATTTGGTGGTGGATGACTATCGAGAGTAAAAAATAATTATAATTAAGACAAATTGATTAGTAAAATCGATATTTCTATTCGATTTTCCTATTTTAATTAAACAATTTCAAGGTCAGAATTTACAGTATCAGACTAGTTATAGTAAAAGTTGTAGGCCCTAATTACTTTATGAATTTAATATTTTATTTTCATTATTCAATATTTAATAAATCTTTCTTTTTCTAGAGCTAACTTAAAATAGCTGAATGCGAATAAAAATTACATATTTTTATAATTTTTTTTCAGATTCAGTATATTTAAAAGATAAAAAATAAATCGAGGAAGGATACATAAAGTAAATTACATCTGAATAAAATATCGATATTTACAGTCAAACATCATCCTTTTACTAATTTGATTAGGATTTCAGCATTCTACCGATATTCGAGATTTCGCCTTTTTAGATATTCGGATTTTTCCTGTAATCTGCAAATAGTTTTACTTCTCATTTGATAGAAAAGTTTATCTCTTAAGTTAGAGCAAAAAAAGACCTCACTTAAGTTCATGTTTGCACCATTTCCATTATATCGAAATTAATGTTATATGCCATTTACTGTTTAATTAGTACACTAGCAACTAAACAGTAAATAAGGTAACATTAATGCATGAATAAGTTTGAACTATTAAGTTTCTAAATATTTTATTTTATCAAACGAGTTGTTAAAATAAATTTGTAAGCTTAAGAAATTCTCATTTATTCATATTTAGAAAATAATGTTTTTTGATGACTTTATTTGAGTACATATTTAATATTTGAATAAAACTACTTTAAAAGATGAAATAAAATTATTTTTATATACAAGGAAAACAGCTGGATGTTATCAATATTTATAATCATATAATGCATCTGATTCCTATTCATCGGTTGTCTTCGATATGTGATAAAAAAGAGGAAGACGAAACATTTTTCTGGGCAAGATAAATGCGCTTTTTATGGCTAAAATTGTAATAATATTCAACCTAAATTAATTCAAATAAATTATTTTTTGATACCAATCAATTTATCATAATTGGCCAATTTTGCTTTTGACTCTGTTAGTATACAAACAAATAATAAGGATGACTTTTTAAAATCAATACCATATTCCAAATGATCAGAATCTCTTAGCGAGGTTCTCTCGTCGTCTTCAACAGGCGGTCTTTGTTTACCCAGCCTCATCATGCTGGCTATACTCTTCATTGTTGCCGGGAGCGATCTGAAAGATAAACAGTATAAACAGAATTATTTTAGTGGAGTCTAACGCTTCCAAATGCCCTTACGAATTATTTACGCAAACATTCTTTAACTCCGCGTAATGTAAACGATAATGCATTCATTATAAATATAATTAATGTAAATTTTTTCACATTTTATCTTTTAATAACTAGGTGTTTTATATTATTTAAATAAAAAATAAACTCTCTATAGTAAATCTCGGATGCAACAAATCGGACCCTAATTTCACTAATATTATCTAATTTTGATGAAAATTGATGAATTTTTTTGTCATCTTGACCTTTTTCGATCGGGCGACCTAGGAGAGGTCAAACTGGCCAGAGAACCCTGTCTAGAGAGTTCTGATTCAGCTCGTTGATGTAAACTTCGTTCTAGATTTGCAATATTCTGTTCTAAGTCAATCAAAACTTGCTGATCATCGTCAAAATTTTCATAGTTAAAACTGGGCGTTTGCCAATCGCCTACTGAACCATCGGGAGCTGAATAACTGACTTCAAAAGTCAAAGAAACCTGAAAGAAAAATATATTTTAAGAAGACCTGTATTAAATACTGTAAAATTATTAGTATGTGTTCATCCAATATTATTCTTATATAAAAAAAACAAAGGTAGTTTTATTGGACAGGAAAGTTACTGTAGAAACGTTAACTTTGTTTAGCAAATTCTAATTTATACAGCTTTATTATAAATTAGAAATAATAAAAATAAAAAGGAAACACGATAAATTAAATCTGGTTGAATAACTGACGAATAATTGCTGGTAAAACTCAAGCTTTTAAAGAAATTCAAGTTTGGAAAATTTATCGAATTAATATAATAAATCTTTAATTTCAGTTCAAATGACATAAAGTTTTAAATTCGGTATCTATAAAATTTTCTTAACAGAAAAATAAATTTTAAAGTACTGTATTGGTTTGAATCGACTCACCCCAGTAGGCATATTATTGACATCAACTAAAGTATCTGTTACCCGTAAAAATCCATCTTCTACAAGTTGTTGCAGCACCAATCCATAACTGCCTATTAACCTGAATCAAAACATAAAATTAAATTCAACATATTTAAATTAAATTATACTCTCATAAAAATCGCTTACTTATTGCTGAAATATTTGTTGTAATTGTATAGTTGGATTTCCAAACTTTCATGGTTTTCCACCGGTCTACCCACAGGCCATTCAAATATCTAAATAATATAAATAGTGCTAATATATAGTTTTTAATTGCCCAAATAAAAATTTTTAAATAATTTTTTTTTAGAAATTATTTATATTACAAAATAGCGAAAGCCCTAATGAACTGAATAATGAAAAGGAGGACACCATTCTTCAGTTAGCCCATATTATTAGAGCTTGGCCAACTTTCAGCTACCTAGACCTAATGTTTAATACTATCGAGGATGGCTACACTATTACAACAATAGGTTTTGATTCCGATCATTTACCAATTTTGTCTTGGTCGTTGTCAATTGCAACAAGTCTTAAGGAAATTATTATATTACATTATGTTAACTGGAATCCAGCTAATTGGGAAGGAATTACGGCTGATCCGTGTAGTTTTCCATGATCTGAATTCCATCCATCTAACATAAATCTTGACAGTTTCTATCAACTTTTATATTCGAGTGTCTATGAAACCATATCAAAATATGTTCCTGAATGTCGGAAGATTTTTAGATACCCTGTTTGGATGTCTAACAAAACTAGAAAATTCAAATCCACATATTTTAAATACTATAGAAATTGGGGAGGAATGGTATTTTTTCATTCAATATAAGAAGCACAATTCAAGATAAAACTAGATATATAGCAAATAACATAAATAATAACAACAGAAACGGTAAGAAATTATGGAATTCGATTAAATCTACTACTCACTGTAATATTCGACCAAAAACTTTGAACTCTGATCATTTATTTTTTGAAATCAGTAACTCCCCATCATCAAAACTAGCATTAGAAACTCTATAAATTTCGAGATTAAATCTTTACGAAATGTTACATTTCGTATCAATGAGAATGACATATTACGGGCCTTGAAATCGACGAATAGATTCCTAATGATACCTTATGTTTTCTTTCAGAGAGTCTTTCCACTTATAATATCACATGTGATATATTTATTTCAAATTACTCTAGAAAATAGTTATATTCCTCTGAAGTGGACAAATATTAAAATTGTTCCTGTATTAAAAAAGTCAAAGAACCCTTTAGATCCCGCATCGTATAGACCGATATCTGTTTCTAAGTATATGTTAGGTATTTTTGAGAAGATATTATTAAAATATATTATTTTTGAGAAGATATACTGTTTAATGTTAAAATGTAATTCATCCATCTCAGCATCATTCTATTAAACGCAGATCAGCCATTACAAATCTGATCGATTTTACTTCGATTATTCATGATAATTTTGAGGAGAAAAAAGATACGCATATTTCATTTTTAGATGTTAAGGCCGTTTACCATAGTACAGGTATATCTATTTTATATGGTAGATTGATTGAAGATTATAATGTTGACTATGTACTGATTTACTGGATTATTAAATATTTGATGAACAGAAGGTATCGAGTCCTTATGGATGGTCGGAGATTTCGAGATTACGTTCCTATTGTTGGAACTGCTCAGGGTTCTGCTTCGAGTGCTTTACTTTTTATAATGTATATTAATCCAGCTTTTTATCCGAATTTGCAGTCAGAGTTGATAGATTACGCGGATGATTTTAGTTAATTGTGATAAAGAGTTACTCCTCAACCATCTTCATACTTTAATTATCTGGTTCAATCAGAATAACTTGTCTTTCGATAGAGATAAAATAGCCCATACGATATTTTCTCTCGATAAAATTATCGACCAAGGAACTTATTTATCTCTTTTTAATATTACAGTTTTTCCAGCAGAGCATCATTCTGATTTGGGAATACTATTTGATACTCGGCTGTGGTATAAATATCATACTGAATCAATAACTAATCGATTAAAACAAAAAATAGGATTTACTCGTCGATATATCAGCTATATTTCTCATCCTGAAACTTTGAGGCTTTGGTCCTTTTCGGCCATTGTTTCAACTATTAATTATGGTATAATTTTGTATTATAATGCTCCCCCATCAATCTTACATAAGCTAATTACAGAATATAACAACGCTATTGAATTAATAATCAAACTTTCAAACAGGAATAACGTACTAAAAAGTGCATCTTTAGATATCAATCATTTACCAACTATGAAACAATTTCCTGGTCAACAAGACCCGCTTTACTTACAGAAATATATTGATGGAATATTATTTAATGTACCTAAATTAATTTAAGGAAAAACGAATTTATATAACTTATATTAAAAAATGCAGAACTACGAAATATGCAAATTCTTTTTTTATGAGAGCGTCCCGCCATTACAATAGTATTGTGTAATGTTTTTATTATTACGCAATTATGCTTTTCATATATCTTTGAAAGTATTTTCTTATATTTGTTTTTTTTTTGTTACATTGTCTGGGTGTCACCCAAATATACTTCACACTCAGAGTGAAATAAATAAATAAATAATGTTTGGTTTGGGAAGTTCTATAGATTTAAAATGTTATTTGATGCATAAAAATTTCATATTTAAAATGAAAATGTTGTTATATTTTTATATTAAAGAAATCATAAATTAAAACTCGATTAATTATTAAATAAAAAAGATGATATAATGCTATTGCCAGAAAGATTATTTCTAAAGATGAAATATTTTCAGAAATAATCTTTCTATCCATGGAAATAAACTGGAATATTTTTTCATATTAAACGGAAATATATTTTTATCTGGTAAATTTTTCTTATAAATAATTTTCTTATAAGTATTTTTATGTAGAACATTGGTGCAAGTCATCATTCTTCCAGCATGTAATATTCATCATTATAATGAAGAACCATTTACACATTGTTCGCTTTTAATGAATGAACTTAAACAAAAATCTGCCAGTAGAAAACATTTTTTTCTTTTTCTTTTAACATAAGTCAAAAGAATTTTTAGGGTACATTATTGTAATGTTGTGAAGAGATACGTTTATCCCCATGTAATATTAGAAATAAAGTAAATTAAACTTTTCTGACAAATATTTTTAAAACGATTTTTGAGTATGAAATTTAAATAAAAATCAAAAATACTCAATCTTTTTCTCTTTCTTGTCAAATTATTTTGACACTTCTCCCTATCCGATATTAGCATTTTAATAGGAACTTCTAGCATTTTTTTGTCATCTATCTGATATCCCATTTTCTTATTAAATTTGGAAAATCGATTCTGGGAAATTTGTTTGGTTTTCATTTCAAATCTTAGATTTTTTTCCATATTCAATATTTTTCCAATTTTTTTAAGATTAAATTAACGTATTCAATCACCGCTACCAGTTTTTGTCATCAAAAAGCGGACGAAAAATTAAAGTTTAACTGATTATATCAATAATATTGAAACTAAAAATTTATTTTCTAAGGAAACTAAAATAAGTATGAGGGAATGGCGCTTATTTATAACAAGATTTTTATAAATTTAAAAAAGTTTAAAAATAAACTTAGAATAATAAAAATTAATTAGAGAATAAATCAATTTTATATCGTTTTATTATTTTTTCAAACTATGTTTTCTGTTTCCAAATATTAATATAAATGATTATAACGACATCGTTATGTTGAGAATGTTCAAAACATATTATTGAAATTAATTAATCCGCTATTGTAACAACATCACGCCCAATGAAACCGAGCGATTCTAGAAAGATTTAAAATTTTAAATGAAATTAAATCCCCTCACTTTTTATCACTATCTTATAATGATTAAAAATGCGGCGAAAATTAGTCAAAAAATTACCGAGAGAAGTTTTAATGTCGCTTCATTTTTACACCATTAAAGCTTCGAGATTAATCGATGTTTTCATTTGGTCTTGGCTTCAGAGCCATAACTGATTTTTATCAGTTGACTTTTCTCTAAAATTCAATAAATCCACCAATTAGTTCAAAATATGTTAGGAGAGTACCTCGGAAATTTGAATGTCCATGGTTTTTAATAACTGAAACTACTGAATAGTCAAGATTATCTTTAACGGTAAAATATTCCCATCTAATTTCATCGGCTATTAATGAGGACAGACAGTGCGCGGTGATCCGATAGCTCGATTTTCTTTCTGAAAATGGGATAAGGAAATAAGACCTTACATACACTCAAATTCAAAATTTGAAGAACAATTTCTAAAAGAATAATCACCAAATTACTGTTTTCATTAAAAAAACAATTGATAAGTTTCTTAAAATTTCAGAAAATAGTCGAGATTTTATATAATTCTAAAATTTTTCGCTGACACGATATTAAAATGGAAGAAATCGATGAAAGATTTAAATATGTTTGACAAAATGTTTATACAAAACTCACTTTTAGAATTTTAATAATAATTTTTTGTTTGATATATAAAATTATTTTCTCTTCGATGTTAATAAACTCTCGAAAACATATGTAACGCAAAACTACAAAACATATTCGAGTTCAAAAAATGTAAAAAAAAAAAAAGTAAATGAGGGTGGATGTTAAAACTATCTAAAATAGCTAGTAAATTGGAAATTGAATGAGATTAATAAGGCGGGAGTGACGAATAAAAATTTTATGTGGTCGCCTACCTTTTCTTTTTTTAGTGATACAAAAATTTATTTGTTTATTTTTATGGTATGTGGAAAATATTATTATGGTATTTGTTCACGCACTTATTCAATTTTTATTCGGAAAAATCAGTTTTTAAATATATAATAATCGGTTAAATAAAATTTCGATTAGTAAAAATTACGCTGACCGTATTCTAACAAAATTTTTTGGCTATTAATTTATTCTAAATTTTGCAAATCGAAAGGAATTTAGCGTAATTATATCCGATGATCCTTTAAAGTGTGTTTCCAAGTTTATAACAAAATATTTTCTGGCGGTCACATTGAAATCATACAAGTGGTCGCTTATCGAAATCTCTATCCTAGCGTAATAAAATGTAGTAAAAAAATGGAACTATTCGGCTAATGGATTTCCCGTTAAGAATTGTTAAACTAATGGATTTTGGATCTATTGTTCACCAAATCATATTAGTAGCCTATTGAACTGTTATTAGAGAAAGCTTTATTCGTTATTACGTCGACTGACTTTTTTGTCTATTGAATTTGTTTCTCTATACAGCAATTTCGTACAATGCTCTATTGTATAAGTGTCGAGTCGGTGAATGTTGGTTATCGCTCGACTAGATTACCAGATGAAAAGAATAGAAAATGAAAAGCGATGGCGTGCTGAACTCGAAACCCTTCCAAGTTCCAGGGAGAATTTAAGGCCACAATTTTAAAATGAACTCCATGATATAAATTTCTCCATTTTTTCATTTGGGAACAATAAATAACGCCTTTTTTACTTTTTAATTAAACAATAAATGATCAAAATGCAAAATAGTATATGGTAATATAATTATTAATGAATAAACAATTAATTTTTATACGACTGTTTTAGAAATATCTTTTGACCGTTTATTTATTAAGTAAAAGACTTCATTTCATTTAAATTAATTATTTTACTAGCAATTTCTTTTACTCAAATTTCAGTAATTTAACGTTTAATTTTAAAGCAAATATCGCTGGCGGAAACGTCGGAATTCGGAAGATAATAGCGCCCTATTCGCATCATAGGCTAAATTTGATCAGAAAACAAACTTAAGGAAATTATAAATGCTTCTCGGTAATTAACCCAGATAATTAACTTAATTATGGAGCTAATTATGCAAATTTCTCATTCTTTTGTCTCTTGTTCTACCAACATAAATTTTACTTAAAAAGAAAAATTATTCGGTAGGCTACGTTACAACCAATCATTTTAAATTAATAACTTTAACTATATTCATTTATTTTAACGCTTTATTATTTATTTGAAAGAGAACATTACGCTGTAAAGAAAAAGTAAGGAATATATTCGAGCAAAATTCTTTGGTGGATGGAGCGAAATAAACCAAATCGCGCTGGTCAGATCCTAATCAGATGTGTCACCCTCGTCATTTCCCTAAAATTTATTTCTACATCTTTCGACTGTATAGCTTTATATTGACTAAGAGAAATTAAATTTAAACATTTTTTTAAAATTTCTCTTAATTTAAAATCTCGATACCTTTATCGTCAAATACATTAACATTCGGAACACTCGGAATTATCTCATTGGCCACCAAAAGCTCGACCGACTTTAACAATATGCAAATTTATTTTACTAGTTTATCGATTTCCAGACGTCATAATAATTACAATTACATTTTTAGTAGATTTTTAAGATATTATTTTTAGAGCCGATTTATCATTTAACTATATCCATAAAATAAATGCGTAACAACTATTTTGATTTAGCAGCTTTCATTGACCTTTAAATTTTTTTTTTTTTTTTGATAATTTTAATTATCATTTTAAATTAAGTAGAATATTTCAATAAAAAGTATATAATATATTTAAGCGAGTAGATTAGTTTGGCGAAAATCGATAAAATTTCCTTTCGAGAAAAGGAACTAACCAAATATATTTAGCGTAGAATATTTTAAAAATTTATCATGTTTTCCAAATTTTGAGATAAAATTTATTAGAATTTTAAGGAATTCTACATCTGGCAATTAGCTATAACAAATTGTTTTAGTTTTTAATTAACTTCTCTTAAATTTACAAGGAACAAATTTTTCAAATTGTCAAGAAATTATTAAAATATCTTTTGTTTGTATAGTTGCCTGAAAACTTGCCTGGACAAAGATTAAAATTCTTCTCGTTACCAATGAATATTCGATAATATTTTGTGCCAATTATTAATATGTTTTTAAATTCTCACTTATGGTAAATTCATTTATCTTCAAGAATTATGTTGTTTGAAGAGATGCTTTTCGATGGTCAGCTGGTTTTAGTAAATAACAAATAATAAAATTATTGAAATAGATTACGCTAAGCGGATCGTCTTTCCTGTGAAGAGTTCGAATTGTTTAATCATTAAGCTAATGCTTAATATAGAATTTCTAGCTTTCGTAAAAAAAATAATAATATAATTGCATCGTATCGAGCTATAAAAATAATAAATTAAAAAATAAATTCATTTTAACAAAACTTTCAACATTTTTTTAACTCTTTTCAGTTACAAATGTAAATTTAGTGATCTCAAAAATCGATTGTAGATTCTGGAAATACAATATATTATTTTGTGCACATCTGCCAATATTCGGGAACATAATTACAAGTTCTTCCTAATAATTTAGCAGTAATTATGATGGTAGAATTGCGTGAGAAAGAATGTAAGTTGTCGTTATAGAATACGTGAGAAAATTTGATAATTACTAGCACTATATTTTCAGATTTAATCGTATCAAAAAATATTTAAGCATTGATTTATTTTATAAAAAAATATTAATATATTTTAAGATAATTTAATTTATCATGGTTACAAGTATAGACTACTGTATTTGATAAGAAAAAAATTACGTATTTATTAATTTAAAACTATTCTATATATTTCTAAAATATCAGAGCTCTTTTTATTCTTTAACTTAACTACATTCTCTCTTAAAGCAGATGTTTGCCATTTCATTGCCACCAAATAATTATTCTTTGAAATACTCCATAAAATAATTTATATTGAGTGATGATGGGCTAAAAGGAGATTAAAAGAATATTAAAGTGCTTCGACAAAATAATTTTTATTATTTCACTATTCGCTTCAATCTTTTACAGTTATTGATATAATCACTACTCGTTCTTCAACACTCTGCCCAACAAGACTTACTAAAATATAGAAAACTATTTAAAGGCCGCTTCGTTATCGGAGTATCTTCGCATTTAATCCCAGTTGGTGGATTCCCATCTCGGAAAAATCTCTTAGAAAATTTACTTTTTATATTGATTATGCTAATGTAGGTATATACATATATATACAGGGTGTTTCCAAAGTCCACCGACAAACTTCCAGGGCAGGTTCTACGCAGGAAAATAAATAAAAAATGTCTGATGAACATAGTGACGGAAATGCATATTTAATGGGTTATAGCTTTTCTAAAACAGAACTATTTTAGTAATACTCCGTTGTATTGAATAATC